>JAUZND010065993.1:16891-39882 GCA_034780555.1 Coelogynopora nodosa | reverse complement strand
TGTCTCATAACTTATAGTTAATAATGAAGTTGGTTTGTTGCGAAATGTCTTGTAACTTATATTTAATAATGAAGTTGGTTTGTGGCGAAATGTCTTGTAACTTATATTTAATAATGAAGTTGGTTTGTGGCGAATTGTTTCATAACTTATATTTAATAATGAAGTTACTTTGTGGCGAAATGTCTTGTAACTTATATTTAATAGTGAAGTTGCTTTGTGGCGAAATGTCTTGTAACTTATATTTAATAATGAAGTTACTTTGTGGCGAAATGTCTTGTAACTTATAGTTAATAATGAAGTTGCTTTGTGGCGAAATGTCTCATAACTTATAGTTAATAATGAAGTTGGTTTGTTGCGAAATGTCTTGTAACTTATATTTAATAATGAAGTTGCTTTTTGGCAAAATGTTTCATAACTTATATTTAATAATGAAGTTACTTTGTGGCGAAATGTCTCGTGACTTATATTTAATAATGAAGTTGGTTTGTGGCGAAATGTTTCATAACTTATATTTAATAATGAAGTTACTTTGTGGCGAAATGTCTCGTAACTTATAGTTAATAATGAAGTTGGTTTGTGGCGAAATGGTTAACACAGGAAAGCCTGTGCTAACAATTTTTTTAAAGTATTAAATCATGCATATTAATTATCATATGAATGGCTTATAATCTGCAGTTGTACGACTTGGTCTTATTATATTATATAATGTAAAGCTAAATGTATATAATTTGTTTTGTATATAAACGCAGAAATTAAATTTAGTCTTGTAAAATTGTTTTATTATGTTTTATATAAATTTCTAACTTATTTATTGTATTATTGTACATAAAAAAATTAAAGCTGATATATTTTTGAAGTTAAAAAAGAAGTTGAATTTCATTTATTGTTAAACAAAATAATTTGATAAACCTTACAAATCAAGGCAAAATTAATCAAAATTTCTTATAATAAATGTAATATACTATTTAAATCAAGGCAAAATTAATCAAAATTTCTTATAATTAAAATCATATTAATGAAAATTTTAAATTATAAAATAATAGCTTAATTCAAATTGTAGTTGGTGAAACCTAACATAGTCAAATAGAATTAATTAATAACGGGAATTAAGAATCATTATTACTAATCTACTATAATTTATCATTCAATACAAAATGTAATTATTAGTAGTTCAACATTAATATTTAAGTATTTATCTCTTCAGAAATAAGAATTGTAAACTTCTTTCAACACCTTTCTTGAAACAAAAATCAAAGTTTGCGAAGAGAATATGACTAGTTTGAAAGGACAAATTTGGTTTAAAAATTAATAATTGTATTTTAAAAATATTATATTTTAATTTTAATAAATCATATTAGTCAATCAACTTTCATTTTCTTTTTAAATCTAAAAGAATATTACTCGGTTAGGAACGTGAGTGGATATAATAGTGAATAAATTGAGTTTGTCAGTTGATAATACTGTCTTCCATTAAAGAATTATAATATCAATTATTTTATAATATTTTATAAACATAATCACATTAAATAATTTTCATCTCTGTTACATTTATAAAATATATATTAAATAATGCGACTGTATTATTAATTAATCTAACTGATGTATGTTCTGGTATCTTTCGATATATTTGAACTAATTTTATGCATTTATTTTTTTGTTACAGTATTTTTGCAAAATAATATATAAACAAATCAATTAATAAACTTTAACATTTTAAAATGACAGATAACAAATCGACATATAGTTTACTTTGTAAAATGCATACGTACATTAAATACTACTATTAGTAGTGTGCACCATTATTAAGATGTATAGTAATTTATATTGTGTATATAATTTATATCTTTTGTCACTTAAATTTCTTTTGAAAACTTCATATTTTATACCATTAAAAAAGTAACGAACTAAAAATTCCTTCGATGCAAATTATAATAATTCATATAATATAAAAACGAATAATGAATAAAAAAACTAAGTCGACATATAAATCATAAACCATAAAACGGAAATTAAAATAACAATAAATTATAAATTTATTTAAAAAATCAATAATTCTTGGTAAAATAGTTTATAAAGAATGATATGTAGACTTTTAATTTTTATTAATATTATAATCATGTTTTTCGGGAAATAAAATGTTATTCTAAAATAATAATATTGCAAAACGTGCATTTCGAAACAACATATAAATTAATGATGTACTATGTAACATAAAACAATTAAATATTCCTTATTGGCTAAAATAAGTAACCAAGGTGTTCTAAAGTTCACAGTAATAAATAATCTTATTTTTTATTTTGAATTTGACGCCGATGAACTCAATTTCAATGCTTTGTTTTATATATAATGGTATAAGTTATTTCTTAATAACAGATGTTATTTTATGTGCATGGGTAGAAAGTTTTATTATCTAATAATCTTGTTTTTCTACGTCGTACCGCATTTCCTAGATCGATAAAGTCATATAATTAATGGCGATAAATCTAGGTGTTTTGTGCTAACTCAGATGGCTGCGCCATCTAACTTACGATATTTAAATGAATCTTTATGTATGAACTATAGGTTTATAGGACCATAAAGAATAAGAAAAAGAAATTGTTGACTGGGAAAGAAAACCTAGTACACCAAGACGCCAGCAAATAATGGATAAATAAGAGATGAATCAACTATCTACAATATATAATACCTTAACGGAATAAGTAAAAACAATCTTAAACCACATCTAGTTATAGATGTATCGGAATATTGTGTCCATATTTTAAATTCATTAGTTGATAGGATCAACAAATCCAATACGAGATTCACGCAAGCAAGATTGTGAGAGTAAATATGATGAATTAAAAGCCGGGCTTTCCCACTTTCGTAGTAGTTTGGATAATAGTTTAAAATCATTCTATTAAGATAGTCCTGACATCATGTCTACGCCATCATCCCTGTCGGACTTGACTTCACCCTGGCTGCGTCTGAGTAAACTTATTGAGGATACACCACCGTTAAGTTCTACGGGACCCATGGCACAATTTCCTGAACATAATGCTGACATTCAGATGGGCAGTTCAGAGGCAGACACTTCTCATTATAAAAATTGTCAGAATTTTGACATAAACTGCTTTTCGCGAGGATCCAGAGATCACAATGGGTCAGGTGAGAATTTGAATGTTTAAAATTGCGGTATAAAAAAGGAATTATATGTTTCTATTTGTATCGCTCTAAATTTTATGGCAGATAAAAGTTATTTTCAAGATGTAAATTTACAGCATGTTAATTAACAGTGCTATTTATTTTCATAATTTTTAAGCACCATTAATTAATAAGCAAACTAATTGTATGATTAATTTTCTGAGTCGAATAGTGCTCACAAAATTCTCACATATCAAATCCAGTATCCCACATTGCCGCTGTGTATTTACATATATTTAATCTGGTAATATTGGTTTAGCCGTAAACAAATATTTTATTTTATAAATTAATAACACTTATTAATAAAAAAACACTTCCTGCAAAATAATAAATGCGAATGGATAATGTATATTATTATAATAAATATACTACAGCTGGACATGTTGTTCATGTATTTTCATAATTATTTATCTTTATTTAGCCTTGGCTAACGTTGAAACTATGGAAGGTGTTTGAACGTAGAAGACGTGTTTGGTAATAAATATATATTCTTTAAAAACATATATTAATATTTTACAGGAAGTATTTTCAATTCAATCAATCGTATTAATGATTTTTATTTTGTTATGCCTAACCTTTCGTAGACTGATTTATTTTGTGAATATTTAAACATATTTTTAATATACGAGGTTGGTTTTTTATCGGTGTTTTAAAGTTTATATTATATTAGTAATGTAGGCAATACTCGCAAACATTGTGTATCTTTTAAAAGTTATAATTTGAAATATTCATAATATTTAATTATAAATATTAAATCAAAACTTCTGAATAAAGAAAAATTACAATTAATCAGACAACTATTTTAAATAAAGATTTTAACATCACAAGGTAATGGGGAACTTGAACGTATGTTAAGAATCGAAATAACTAATTCGTTATAATAATATTTTGTCACGTTTAGTCCATCATACATTTTTAGCCAACATTTTCAATCAGTATTTAGCCATTTTGATATCTGTACCATTTTACATAATATAATTAACGGATTTTAAAAAGTTGAAATAGGGACATCATAGTCTGTTAAATTGATTAAATACTTTTCTATACTTTTTCTCTGTGGGATAAGGATATATCGATTTGATCAAAATATTGTTCGTTTCGTTTTTTCTAAATAGGGTCATTTTTAAGGAACAATGTGATGTTCATCACTTATAAGTTATTCATTTGATATATTGCACTGAATAATATATAGATATTATGCATACTTAGAACGGCTAAGGGTGGTAAATTAGTAAGTAATGTAAGTTAGTTAGTTTGTTAAGTAAGTAAACTAACGTAAATCATTAGTAGCCTAAGCAAAAAATATATTATTATTGATCGTGATGAAATTTTCAAACGCGGACTAAAAATATCGAATATGATTATTTTCATTTTTTTAAATAAAAATTAGTAACGTGATTTGGAAACAGAGAACACTTAATTTAACAAAAACAAAAAAAAAATTGTGATTTGAAATATTTATATTGCAAACTCAACATTCCCGTTTATCAATGTATTGGATCAACCTGTATAACATATAATAAGGTTTAATTACTATGATGGAATATATATCACCATAATATGGTCAATATAAATTGTTTATTTACAATTGCTAAACATATGTTAATGTGATGTTACAATGATTCTATTTTTATAATCTGTTTATAATTACAAATTTGAATATTAAAGCAATTATAAAATAATATATTTATCAATGAAAGATCAAATAAGTGACGTATTAGAAAATGATGACGTCATTGATGTTAAATCCGGTGACTAATTGTTTTTAGAATTTTGAAAACTTTTATCTGGACAATGTGTTAAAATGTAAATTAATTAGTGTAATGAATATTTTTTGAATTATTGACAATTATAAAGGAGTGTGTTCTTCACGTTGGACATTCCACAACGTTATGTGTATGTTTTACATTGGATGCTTCACAACATTATGTGTTTGTTTTACATTAGATCACAGATTAGTAATTAGATAAATAGTTATATTAAATACAAAACTTCAAAATTACAATTGAAGTATACATTGTTCAATCACTGGGATTTTGAAATGGTTTATTAAAAAGTATTTTTCTGTCGCAAAAAGTTTAAATTTGACAATTTTCATAGACATCAAGTGAAATTATGTTTTATTTAGCACTTATTTTGTATGAGAAAGCATTAACTTTTTCTGCTTTTCTCACAGATGAACTCTCTATTATTACTTAAATAAATTAAATAGTTTCTAAACTCATTTAAATAATTTAAATAATTGGTGCAGCTTACAATTTCAAAACGAATAACAATTAAATTAACGAATACTTATAATGAGTAAACATAGCTATTTAAATGCACCTGCTAATTGCAGCTATAAAACATCTGCTTGAAATTAGATCACAAATGAATGGTTCACTAATGCTTTTTTTAGTGATTTAGCCCAGAATGGTTCCTCAAATGTCATTGAAGACTCTGACATTTTCCAGAAAATAGAGAAGTTTGTTGCAAAAGCTTTACGAAACTGACGTCATTCACAGTAACGAGAAATGGAACATATCGAATTCAAGCCATGTGTAAAATCTTGTCAACCAGAGATACTCTCCGATCACATCTGAAGTAGCATTTTTCAGTGCCAAGATTTGGACTATAGATTCACATGGGTAAATAACAAAAATTGAGTTTCTAAAGCACACATTTCCTACTGAAACTAAACTCGTGATAGTTTCCAACTAATTGTGCTTGTTGATTTTTAATTAACTCAAATTATATTAGATATTAAAGTGTCTACCCAAAGTATCGCTTTCATTCTGTGTTCTAATCCTTACATATTACTCATACCTCTGATGTTATACTATTCAAATTGCTTTTTCTGACGATTTGTTCGGTAGTTTTAATAAGTACTACTTGCAATCCAGTCATCAGTAGGGAGACTATATAGGGTACCTGATGAAAGCTGGATAGCTCGAAACAGGTAGTGCTCTGTCTCTCTGCTGTTTGTACAGGCTCTGCGCTTTGTGCTTACTTATTCTTACATTATCTACTAGTCGATTATCTGGAATTGTTAACACGAATCGTTGTTTGCGATAATTTTATTTATTTGTGGTATTTGATAATATTCTACACATTAAAATTAAAGTTCTATAACCCATAATACATACAGTAAATAATATAGTCTAAAGTCATCTTCTCTAATTTTTACTAAATATAGATTAATTATCTTAGACTGTAGGACTCACTAGGTGAAAAATCGTTATTGATAAATATATATAAATTAAATTAAATGCCCATAAAATGTCGCTTTATTTTTATTAAAATATATTTCAAATAGTTTCTTACTTTTTAATGACCCCTACAATACGATTACAAGTATATTTAAGTTATCGATTCAGAAACACAATAAAATTGTTTCACTGTGGTATTCCATACGTTCACTGCTATAGTTCATACTAATTTATAACGTAATTCACAGCTATCTTTGTTTTCTATTACACCTAATCATAATTAATAACCTTTTTATAAAAACAATATTTCCTTCAAGTTATTTATGCAGTTCCAATTTATGTACTATTATTTTTTGCAATTTTATCTTTTAATTAAATGTTCTTACTTGTAAATGGTTTCCATGGTAACCAATGTATTTATATACATTGTTGTCACCATACATGACTACTATTTCATATAATTACTGTGGCAAAATTAAACATTGCGGTGGTTATCATGAGAACATTAAAATCTATGCAAATGTCATAAATAAGTGACTATGAAACTAAATGTGTTCATTTCATTGAAAAATACTTACTACGTGTATGTTATATTTATATAATAAAACTAACATATGGATATATTTTTTTACTCTTTTTAATTAATATAAATATTTTCAGAATGTTTTAAATAGTATTGTTTAGAATAATAATAATTAATTTTTCATTAAATTTTAATTACATTTTCAAATTTTAAATCTAGTAAAAATTATTAATATGTGAAATATTTAATCCTTTTTAAAATAAAAGTTAAGTAGTTTGTATAGGAATGTATATAATATTTTATTTTATATAATTATTCGTTCAACTTTTTCAAAACCTTATTTTTCATTAAAAAGTTAGTTTTTAATTAGTTGTTGTATTATAATTTATACATGTGTTTTTTAGGCAAATAAATTTTAGTATAGATTTATTGTACAGTATATTGGCGAGTTCTGATTATTACGATAAGTAAGGATTATGTTTTATAATTGTTACATTTTTATAAAGATTATGGCACATTTATTGAATAAAAAATAATAACAATATTTTTTGTTTTGTTTGTTTTTAAATTATTAATTGATAATTTCAACAAAAAACTAAATGTTATATGTTCGATTATACACTTATTAATATTTTTGAATATGTAAATAATCAATAAATAATATCTCAATTACATTCCCATTTTGGAAAAATGGACAAATGGTACGATATATATATTAAATAAATACTTTACAATACAAGTATAAAACTTGAAATATACTAAAAGTATAGTTTTGTGGCAAATATAATGACAACCAATCATGTAGAAAGGTAAGAGAGCTAGAAATGTTGGAGAGAGTAAAAGTTTGTCCCCTCCTAAATCATAAGATGTTTTCGTGTATAATGGTAATTAAACACGGATAGTAAATGTGTTGAGATAATACAAGTAGACCCTAATTCAAAAATATGAAAACTATATTAATAGTATGAAAAATAACCATTATAATTGATAAAATTAATGCATTTTAATTTAATTAATAGTACAATTAAATTAATTATATATACAAAAAAGAGCACTATGATAATCTATTGAGTTATAACTCACTAATTGTACACATATCTATAATGTATTATTTGTATTATAGTGCGAGATCGTTCTGTTTTCTTCGTTATCCTTTTTCATATTTAACAATTACTTTGATTTTATGTTGTACATATTATTATTTTTATATTCAATATATATATTGCTGAACAATAGAAGAACATACGGTGAAATTTGCAAAATGCAATAATAAATATATTTTGTATAGATAAATGGCTAAACTTGAAACATGTACAATAAGATACGAAGTAAATTTTAAGAAATACCAAAATTGAGATGATTACTAAATGCTAAATACAAAACTGCACAATATTATACTTGAGCAGAACCATCGAACTATAATTCTGTTATATCAACAATTATGTAAATATCTTTAACATTCAGCTCGTGGTAATGAAATTGTTATCATTGTATTTTATCATTATGCATATGTTAATCTTATTTTATGTATCATTTATTAATCATTTTTGCATTTGCTTAAATTTTACAACATAAATGAAAAAATATAGACCGGTCTATTCTATTTATATTAGATTAATCAAAACACTCACGATATGAAGTTTACATTTTCCTACGCATTTGCTTCTGTTATGCTGGTCGGACAAAAATGAAACTAATTTCTTTGCATTTATTTAAGACAATTAATTTCCTCTCTTACTTTATGTTGCGCATATATTTCGTGGCTCATGCGTTAGTTTGATATCCGGCCAACTCTTGTCATCGTTTTGATTTTCGTGATTTAAAAAATATACACATACATTTTTATGTGACGGATAAAGTAGCAGGTCATTTATATATTTGTAATCGGCTTTTCTAAAAAATAATTAACTATTGTCGGTCATTGTAAAAAAAGTTGTAAAAATGTAAAAAATATTCTATATAAAATAGAATAATCACAATCATTTAAATTATAGCAGTCAAATATTGTAAAAATATGAGTATTTACTTCATGTAAATAATTGATGAATTGTGTATACATTATGTATGATTTGTTTTGTTTTAAAATTGACATAGCTTAATATTGATACCGCAGTATTCTTTACAATGGAATCTTTAATTAAAAATACTTAATCAAAATAATTTTTAAACAGATTTGATTAATAGTTGTTAATTGCGATAATAGAATATTTATTTAACTTATCACAACTGCTTCATTGACTCAAAAGAGACGTTTAATACATGCTTCAGTGACTCGAAAGAGACGTTTAATACATGCTTCAGTGACTCGAAAGATACGTTTAATACATGCTTCAGTGACTCGAAAAAGACGTTTAATACATGATTCAGTGACTCGAAAGAGACGTTTAATACATGCTTCAGTGACTCGAAAGAGACGTTTAATACATGCTTCAGTGACTCGAAAGAGACGTTTAATACATGCTTCAATGACTCTAAAGAGACGTTTAATACAGCAAGGAAAATATTTGGTTAAACCTAGTGTGGGGGAATTTCAACTTGTAATTATAATATGTTCTTGAATTTCGCACGAAGTGATTCTTGAATGTAATTTGATTAATATGTCTTTCACCTCGATATAATGTTGATTTATGGCTTGTATGGTAATCAATAATTCTAATAATAATGCATTAATAATTTTAAATATAATTATTAAGTTTATGAAAATTAACATTATTGAGGTCATTCGAAATAACCCTTTAAATCACTTTGTTGAACTTTTCTTCATAAGTTATGATGAAATGTATTCATAAATATATATTTTGTTATGTTAACAGTAGATATTTAAGGTAATATATTTTAAAATTTCACTGTATTATTTATTTGAAGTAGAAAATTCGTATTAAACGTTTACATGTTTTATATAATGAAGTGTAAGCTTTATGTAGAACGAGAAAATAATTTTAACTCCAGGTGACTTCCTTTTTAGATACAATTATTTTTATATGTTATTAAATTTTGATAATGTGGTAATTTGGATTTCTTTCAAAATACATTATCCACTAATAAGATGACCGCCACCTTAGAAGGTTTCATTGTGTTGCCATTTTTTATGATCATAAAAGATACAAAAAATAACAAAACTATCCTGTTCATGAGTAGCTGACTTTACAGCTCTATCGTAAAAAAATATTAAATAAGCAAAATCAAAAATCCAAAATGCAAATTGAAAATGGAAGTAAATAATATAATTAATTAATTAAAAAGTGGATCAAAATTATACTTATTGGACTTCGTCAAGTTGCAACTAGATCGTTCCCTTTAGTAACATATGTATTTACGTGTTGTCTGTATTTTTTCAACATCAATCGTTTTTAATACGTTTATATATATAAAGATATAATATTATTTATTTTAACTTTTTTAATCATATGTACGTACTTCAAATTTGATTTTTTCACTTGCAAATGTGAGAGTCGTATATTTGTATTTATTTTTACTTACCGTTAATATATTTTTACGAAAATATCTTAATTATTATATTATAATGTATATAATATCATAAACTTCATACATAGATATATATATATATAAATATAAAACGTAAATATTTTTTTCCTTCGTTAACCTTATTTATTACTATTGTGTTGAATACTTTGCAATCGATATCGAACAATTTATTATAGTCAACAAAAACGGTCAATAATCTCCCATTTTACTGAATAGAGAATAAATAGAAAATAAATTATGCGAGTAATAAATTTCTTCTGTATCGTTGCTTATATTTAACTAAAACATACAGAATTGAAGGAATAACTATTAAGTCAACCAAAAAGCATTACGAAAACGTTCTAATTATGTTTTATAGCTATATTTAAAAAGTTATTCATTATGCATTAATTGACAAACAAGAAAAATAGTACATTATCACAAACACGTAAATTTGAATTTAAAATGTATCTGTATTTAGCCTACGTTATACAATTAATTAATATTAACTAATTTTTACATTAAGTGCATGTATACATTAATATATTTTGATTTGTGTGATTATATTTGAAGAAATTTCAATAACTCTAAAATCATTTAAAAAACTATAAGAGCGATTTAATATATAACACATGCTAATCATACATTTCTTTCGAAAATACAGCTTTTTCAAACTTATCCAGAACTAACCCTTAGAATTAAATTATTTCAATGTATAAACCGTTCTCCATTCATTTCAATTATATTTCAAACTATTCGAACTATTTAAAATATCTACAAATGGAATGAGTAAATATATATTTAAATATATAAAAATTTTGATTAAAATTAATTATTTTAAATTTAGATTATATTATTAATAAACTATTAGATAAGTAATTTCGCGATAGTAACTATTCATAACAACTTCTACGCAAATGAAATTGTCAACAAAAAAATTCAAAGTAAAGTTACTTAAATTATAATACAAAGATATATTAATTTATCAAATGTGGTATCAAAAGATACTTTATTTTTACTGACTTTATCAGTCTTAACTCTTATGATAAGAATTTCAGTCTATATAATTATGTTCAGTTCTATTTACTATTCTCGGTTCTATCTTCGGTTCTATGTACTGTTCGCTTAATGCTTTTGTGTTTTTTGTATAATTGTATGATTAAACTCACAGTTCGATTATAAATGTTATTATTAGATGTATAATTTTATATTACCTGATTTCGTTCGGCTTAAACTAGTCTACGTAAATAAGTTTAACAAAATATTAAAAATAGAGTTTAGTAATTTAATAATACGAAAATAATTTTTACAAGATGTAAATAATTTTAACTATACGCAAAAAGAAGTCACTCAAATATTTGAGATACATTATTCTAAATTTAAATTGAGATAAAGTAAAATCTTAGTGATTTTTCTAAAATTAATTTCAATGAATTCAGACATTTATTAGTTGCAGAATCTAGAATATACATTTGGGACGTTTGCTATATATTTATTTAAACTGTAATATAGTTTATTTTATATATTTTAAATTGATAAACAATTTTTTTAATGTTTTTTTTATATTTAAAGCCTGTAATTTATTCCAACATATAATTTATTTATTATTTCGAATTGTTATTAAGTAAATTCTATATTATTTTAGAATTAACTCTTGTATTTATTAATTTTTTGACATTCAAAAATATATATATTATCTTCTATGATTTATTTCATAGATTTATTTCATATGATTTATTTTATCTTCTACTTTCATTTTCAATTAAACAAAAACATTTTAAATTATATAACTAGAAATGTTGATCCAAGAGTTTAAATAATTAAAATTTCATACTTCAACTAAAGCTTTATTCTTAAGTTTTTATTCTTTTTATCCTTATTTTTATTCTTAAGTTTTATTCTTAAGTTTTATTCTTAAGTTTTATTCTTAAGTTTTATTCTTAAGTTTTATTCTTAAGTTTTATTTTTAAGTTTTATTATTTAAGTTTTATTAAGTTTTATACAATTTTAATTGTTTATCGAAATGATTCTGAAACTTGTGGAAAATTAACCAGCTTTGCATGTAAAAACCTTACTTATTCTATTTTATTATTAAACAATAAATATGTATTTATATATATATTACTGTCGAGTATTATCATTAAAGTTTTAGGTATAATATTTATATTAATCCTTTTTAAATATAGTTTTGGATAGTTTTAATTAGACGGGCAATTAACATGTATTATTTTTTAGTTTCAATATATCCCTGTCAATATTTCCACAGGTTTCGTTTACTGTAATTAAGTTGAAACTAAAATTATAAACATTTAGATACTGCAAATATTCAGCAAATCATAGTGCACTTTAATTTAACAAAGAAGTATAAGCATTATGTTTAAATGCAAAAAAGAAATATACATTTTTAGGTAGAGCATATCAGAGTAAAAATTATTTCATCAACATTAATATATTAATATCATGTAATTATTATTTATTTTAACCGCCTTTATAGATTATAACAATTAACTAAAATATAATTACGAATGTTATTATAATCTTTACTTGATGAAAATATCGAAACGGTACGTGACACATAATTCAAAATAACTGTTTAAATAGATTGTTGTTCACAGGTCAAGTTGTATCAAGTATTTTTCACCAAATGTATATGTTGATTTATTTTCCCCTCATAAATAAATAAATAAGTTAAATGAAAATTAAATCTATTTTTTATTGAAAGTTCACAAAAACATAGCTACTTTGTTAATAATTTTTTGTTAAAGAATTAAATGTTTTCTATTAAACAATATTGGAAAATATTAAATTGCAACGGTATATTATTTATTATTTAAGTATAAAACAAAAACAAATTTAATTTTGGGAAATATATTTACATTAGCAGAATACACATCGCTTCAGGGAAGCAACTTTTTATCTTGCTAGTTTGAGCATGCAAACTTATTTTATCTTGATATTTTTTTCATGCGAATTCAGTTTATTTTGATATTTTGAGCGTGTGAACTTATTTTACCTTGATATTTTGAGCATACGAACACATATTAATTTTATATTCGGACAAAATTATTTGCAAACTTGTTTTCTGTTCTTTCAAAAATATAAATAGTTCGCATTAAAGTTTTCAAAATATATTTTATAAGTCTTCGACTATAGTTTAGTTAATAATATTTGTCATATTAAGTTTTAATAAGTGTTACAAAATGTCTCCTTCAAGAATTGTATTTATTCTCACTCAACTTCTTGATATTTCAAAACTGTTAAAGCTTGTCATTGAATATTTATTTCGCCACAATCCATGGCTTTTATCATTAAACTCTGTTAATATATAAATATATTATCAACACGAACATGTTTTCATTGTAATTATATTTAATAATACGATTTCTATTTTGATGTTATACTTTGTGAATAGAACAAATTTCAATAAATGTTTTACAATAATTGTTCAGACTTTTAAGTGCTGCATATTAGAATATTTTTTACCACTCTATTAAGTTCGGCTAATTTTGGTATTTTGGTAAAGTTTTTCGCTAAATGCAACATTTCTTGTATAAACTGCTGGGCGCCAATTATCACTGTAAGTTGAAAAAGGAAACGTTTGTGACATTCATTTTTCAAATTACAGTCAAAAAAGGTATTTACAAAAGTCAGTTAGAAATCACGAGAACAGGTTGTATAAATTTAGGAAACATATTTTAGAATGCGTATAGTGTGACAGAGCGGAAGTTTGGAAGAAAATGTATAAACCTCCGGTGTCGTTTGACCAATTGATTTTGGTATTCAGTTAAGATGTTTATATAAATATTCTCTAGTGACTTGAAGAAAACTGCTGAAGGAAAAGTCAACTCGCAAAATACACAAATGAGATTACTTTTGGACACCTTTACGAATAAAAACGCCTTCATTTACATTTGTGTATTCATATCCTTCGCTCCTTGTCGTATACCTCCCAGTATATAGATGCTGCTGATATCGTTTTAGCGTCGAATAATAACAACATAACAGCGATGTTAGATTAGGAAATGATTACAGCTCAGTGTGTCTATAGTTTAAATCACCTTATACGGATTCTTTATTTCTTATTGTCAAATTGAATTGCTGTTACTAAGTTTGTATTGACGAATAGCCCTACTTCAATCGTCTTAACCAATGAGGAATAATTTATCATATAGGATAATACGTATATAGTTGGATTGATTTAAATGGCGGAGGTATAATAATGCAAACTTGTGATATTATTACCTTATATTATACTTCATCAAAGTGTATAGAAAAGAAAAGAAATCACTACTTCATTTCATTTTATCTGATATATAATCCTCGTGTGATTATTCCACCACGCATACAACTAATTATTACCTGACAATAATTTTTATTGTAGATCAATACGTTGGATCCTCCTCACCCTCCACTACTTCCCAGGACTCCACACAAAAAATTTGTCGTTCAAGAACAGTTGAAGATGCACTATTCTCCCCGTTAGACTTTGCCTATTGGTCTTCTGTGGCCGGTCAACAACACATTTGCCCAACACAACCGCCAATCACCAACAGTGCTGCTTTCTCGGGACAACCTGGAATCTATCGTCCACCTCCCCCGGGTGTATCGATCAATTATCGATCATCGACAACTATTCCCGAAGAGGAAATCTATCATCCACGCTATCAGCAAGAGCCGCAGGACCAAGTACCGCAGCACCACACTAACTCCACTAGTGACATGCACACCACTCCGAATCATCACCGTCGATTCTTTCGAATGTCTTCCGACATGCCATCTGGTCGCGATGGAGAGGGGTTTGACTCGGACCACCTGCAGGGACAGGGCTCTGATTTTTCGGAAGATATGGATTCACTGAGTGACTTAGATTTATTGAAGGGATCACCGCAACTGCAGGTAACATACCGTAGCTCGATATATGTTATCAAACATTTTTTACGAGTAAATGTGTATTTAAATTTGAATATACAATTGAGTTATTAAATCATTAATTGAGTATTTTAAAAATTGAAGTTTATATTTATTTTCCAATTAAAACTGTAAATATTTTATGTTCGCCTTTAACATACTTCTGTCTCATTATTTATAATGATTAAAATGGTACATTTTAAGCACATTTTATAACATTAATAATTGAGTTGAAACTTTCATTATCAAATGTTATTCATAATATATACAATGATCACAGGCTATAACCATATAGATGAAAGTTTTTAAATTGATACCATATTTCCGTCATCGTTAAAATATCTTGTTTATAAAAAGAAAGTTTAACTATGTTTTTAATAGTGTATTTCAATATTTTGCCACCGCGGGCATTTATTTTAAAAGCAACATTTCATAAAATTAATAAATAAAGAAGATGCTGAGTGTTTATACGTCATACTATTTAAAAAAATGACAATCGGTCTCCCGTTTTAAGACTGGAGATGAAGATGAAGTTGACATTGAATTAAGTATACGGTATATATATTGTATATATATATATTGTGTAACACAGTTGAGACGATTTTAGAAAAATTTTAATAACTGAAAAACATTTTTTAAATAGCCAAAATTCTTTAGAAAACAAAAGTTACAAAACATAAATTCAAAAGATCATTTCGAGAAAGGTTACCTATTAACTGAATCATTTAATTCAATAATCAATATATTTTATACATAAAATATAATTTAATGTTATTGTGGTTAAATAATTATTATTTGAACACAAAATATGATTTTGAAATATTAATCTGTAAATTGTTATTAAAATTAATACCAAACAAAAGAATATAGAAATGTTAAAACTATTAAAAAACGCAAAGTATATTATCAAGTTTCACTTTTAATTACTGTATTGACATATTAAATACACGTATACAGACAAATATATCTCTAGCCTAGTATTATTCGTGATGGTTCATTTTATTTTATTTATAGAAAGTTGTCTTCTGCGTGCGCCATTATACAATGTATTTCCTTTATGCATACCTAATGCTTTTGAATTGGGGTATCTTTATGCAATCGATTGCGTCACTAGAAAAACAGTCACAAAAGCAATATAACACGAAATAGAAAAGATAGAGTGAAAGTGAAACAAGGGAATGTAGAGAATAGTATAATACCTGTATTATTAATTGCCTACCTCTGTTTTATTGTTTCTGCTACAAAGAGTGTTCACTGTAGACTCCATTGTAGATTATGGGGATAAATAGAACTAACTATCTAATAACAATTCTACATATTAAGTAATAATGAACAGCGTACAATGCTGGTAACACGATATAACACAATGCAACGAAATACATTACTGTATCGTACAGTACTATCGTGCTCCTTTTATTAGTACAAAAGTTAAATGTTTAATGAAATAAACCGTTTATATATTGCTAACCTATACCTTCAGCTTAGCTCTATTTGAAAAGGCAATAAAAATGTAACAATGAAAGTTACTTCAGCTGCAAAGGCTATATAAATAAATAAAGTTATTTTGATAATTTGTTTGATAATTTAGATGTTTAGATAATTTAGATAATCTTTAGATGTTTGAAGATGTGGATATCGATTATTTTACTATAATTACTTTCTCGTAATCAACTATTGTTTTTCATTATATAAATTCTTGAACACATTTATTTTGAGGTCATTCATTGCTACTATCTGAATTAATTTAAAATAGCATTGTATATTTTTGCTAATATAATTTAATTTTATTTATTTTTAAAGCGGGTATTAATTAGGGGGAGTTCTTCAGTCTAATTAATAACACAAATATTTATGCAATAAGAATTATGAAATATTTCTATCGATTTTCCTAAGACCATACTTTGCTTTCTAGATAACTGTAAACAATTTTGCTTTTGGTTGATAAAGTATATACAAATACATTAGCATATCTTAATCGTTATAGTTAAATATATATATTCTTTATTAATTATTTATTTATACATGTTACATATCATTAAATTTCATTTCAATAAATAATATGTTTATTTATTAGTGGGATATTTGGTTTCATTGTATATTAAAGTTAATTGACATAATTTTCTGACAATATGTTTTGCAGCTCATAACGAAAATATAACATGTTTTTTTACAAGGTACCATGAATATTGTTTTGGTTATAATTTGGTTTTCATAATAGTAAAAGTCTAAATATATAATACTTACTAACATTAGCATTTTTTAATATATTAAATATAATTGAAGCATGATATGTGAGTCCTATTTTAACTTAACTTAACACGTTTTAAATCGATTTTATATCATTTTCGTAATATCTTAAACATTACAGTTTCGTCTTTACATGTATATTTGAGGTAGTGTTAAAGGTTGTTTTAAGGTGAGGTAGTGAGTTAGTTTTAAATCGATTCTATATCATTTTCGTAATATTTATTTCGTAATATATAAGGTTTGTAGTGAGGTAGCGATGAAATTAAATTATTATTTTCGAAATTTTATTTTAAAAAATCAAAAAATACAACGTTGACACTGTATTACATACAATGATATGTGTATAATAGAATTTATTTTTTAAATATTTAAATACGTTACACTTTATAATTAATATGTATCAAATGTTTCATCTCCATCTCATATCAACAGAGATACAAATTAATGAAAAGATAAAAGTATCAATATTAGTATTACTTCAACTACTTTCTAATTCTATCTTTAAGATTCAGTTAATTTTATAGATAAAGTGAACTGTTTTTCACATTTTTAAACTTTATCGCAGAAAATTTTAAATTGCTATTTATCGATTTTTGTAATCATACCATTTGTAATGGTAAACATTTAAAAAATCAATATTTTTCTATCATTATAATCAATAAGTATTAAAATGCATACAAAAGATACATTTTAGTACAAGAAACAGTTTGCAAACGTAGATTATTTCCTTTTCGATTGTACGTCACTGGTACGTCATAGGTACGTCACTGTACCTGCCGATTGTACGTCACTGTACCTGCCGAATTGCGTAATTTAATTTCTACAGCATTGATTATTTTTTGGCAGGGATCCTTGTAAACAATGTTTGGTAATGCAATCAGCGTCTTTGCTAGTATTAGCCGAGTCACAATTAATTAGGTATTATAGTGCATTCTATTGGATCAAGGCCTTGTTTTCTATTTCGATTTTCGAGACATTATAATAGATTATAGATAGCTAACTTTTAGCTCTCCTCACACGCTTCCCTCTTCATTAAACAGCATCCATCTATTCTACACTGTAGAAAAGTAAGAAACTATAACCTGATGTGAGACAGCAGAATTGAATTTTTATATCCATAACTGTCTCTAGAGACACTTGATAATAAGAAGGTAGTTATCGTCCTTTTTTAATGTAGTGTTCTTTTTGTTTGTGGTTTTTTTATTTTGATGTTGTGAGCCTGCTATGGGAAAGCCGCGAATGTTTGTAAATTAATCCAAAAGGAACACTGGCTGTTTTTTCAGGAGTCATTGTAACACCTTTTCTATAAATCGTTTAATTATGCAGAATTTTAATCAAATTTAATTGGAAACAAGTATGGCGTTCGGAAGTATTGAAGTGAGTAAGGATGCCATTATGCGAGTACGAATTATGTTCAAGAAATGATAACTCTCATTTCTTATAAAAATCAAATAAATATTTATATTGGCGACTGGTTAACATTTTGCTTTTTATTAACAATAGTTTGGGTAATATATGGATATATTTTTTGCTGAGAATGTTCACGCATAAGTTACTTTGGAAGCTTTTCTAATCATGTACGACTATAAAAATATCTTCAAAGAACTACTAAAGAGGTTCAAAAAATATTCATTTATTTATAATATTATCGAAAACAAATTCATTATGGTAACATTGATGACGGCAAATATCAACTATTACATTTTTTAATGTTTCTTTTATTTAAGTTTTTATTTTCGTTCACTTACGAATGCTGTTGATGTGATGGATATAAGTATAATATATTGCGTCGATGTTTTAATTTTACAATAAAATAGAAGGATACCCCATATGTTACAGTCTTCGAGGAATATGAAATTATTTTTAATTTGACAGTTTCCATATTTCATTTGTTAATTATAAGTTCATTATTATTAAAATCGGAAAACCCTTCCTTATTAGAGAGTTCAAAGAGGTTAGACCATTAAGAAATAAAATGTATTCTTGCAATTCTTATAATCAAAAAAATATTTCTACCATAGTTTAGCTAGAAAATGTTGTTTTTGTATCTCAAAAATCTAACTTTTCTTGGAAATATGCTAACAGATCACACCAACCATTCCGTAATTCATGTCAGTCTTAAAGATTTAAGTTGAAAGTTAAAAGAGTATGTCATGTTTCAGTGATTTGTATCGTTCAAGTGATTGATTACGTACAATTTGGTGAAAATGAAGTTGACGAAATATTCACTAGCTTCTAGAATAAGTTCACTAATTAACGTTCCAACATTGTACAACAAATTGGAACAATTAACATCCTGACTCATGAAAACATATAATATTTAATATTGGTTTGACTATACTTCGCTGAATCTTCTTTGGCTAGTGTGTGCCAATGTCGAGTTGACATATTTTTAACCATTTTTTATTAATTTAATTATCCACTGATAATTAAGAGATAATTTAAAGAGAGCAATTTTCTGAATTAATCATAAATTTGTATTAAAAAATTAAATCTGGAATCGCAATATCAAATTATATTTGAATTATGAAAAAATTAATATTATAATAATTACATATTTAATTTTATTACAACGAAACAATCAGATTTTCTAAAGCAATTTTTTTTATTTTAACTTTAAGTTTGTTTTATTTTATTTGAATTATAATAGCATTACTTTAATATCATTAACCATTTTTAATTTAATTAAATAAGTATCCGTTGTTATTTCTTCAAATCTGGTAGGATTTTAGGTATGATAATCTTTTATTTGGTTCAATTTGGAAAACTGTTTTTGAATAATATATTTACTCATTTTAGTGTATCTTGCGGTAGCCTAGTGGTAGAGCTCCTGCCTTCAAACCCGAAGGTAGCAAGTTCAAACCCCGGTACGTACTCCTGGCTTTAACAAACTGAATTGCGCTGTAGCATTGAGATATTTATCTATTGATTAGTTTAAGCCAATGGCGACTAATTAATTAAGAAAATATATATATATCCCGGCAAAGCGTGAATCGCAATCTACCCTTGATATTATCTTGCTTTGTTTAAAATTTATTATCTTTTATAAAAAAAAAAGGAAATGAAAAATATTATTATTAAACATAAAATTGAAATTATAAGTAAAATTCCCCCAAGCAGGAAGAATTTTAAAGGGATTATATTTATAGTTAAAAAATGTTAATTACCCGATCGAAATAAGCTAATATAATAATATATACATATATATGTATAGTTACATTATTCTATATTATATACATTACTATATTATATATGTATATATTAGTATTATTATTCAAATTATTATTTAAATGATTTTATTTATTACTTATTACTTATTTGTTGAATAAACATTTAACTTGAATACGTCCATTTTTAAATCAGGTACAAATCCATCCGAATTGGCTGTTTACTTTACGTTTAGTTTTACACTCCATATATTTTTCGGTTAATGTAACGATTTCTGGAACCTATATAAAAGTCACATATTTTATGAATATAAAATTTACACTATTCTTGGAAATATGATCAAAAATGTATACCACTCCGATTGTCATTTCCTCTTTGTTCATTTTGATATTTACATGTTTTATAATTCAATGTGAAGTCTGATAATAAGTAGGAAATTACTTGTTCCAATATATTCATTTTTTATAGAGATCTAGTAAATCGGGGTAATACTAAATATGTCGAACGTGTTCAATTTTGTAACTTTATTTAAATCAATGAAAGTTGTCTATTAAAACAGGTGATAGTATCTTGATGCTTGTTGCTTGAAACTTGAAGTTTGTTGCAATTGTGAAATATTCTGCTGTTAAAATTGGTTATTGATAGTGATTTGTTAGATTTCTAAATAATTTAATTTATTTATAGAGTACTGCTAAATTAATTATTCTACAAGTCTAGGTTCTACACGACACCTCAAACATCTCAATTCTAACTATCATAGATATGGATCGATATGGATCCATATCTATGCTTACGCAACGATAATGTTATATTGAATATTTTTTTGAAATATAAAATCACAAAAATTGTTAACAATCTATAGTGTTTAATTAAATCGTTGCAACGTTTTCTAACTATTCATATGTTTCTCCATATTCTTTTATTTATTTAAAGCTAGCAACAATATCAAAAATTCAAAAGTTTAATGGCAGAAGTACACAATTGAAATAATGTTTACAGCCTAGTGTCACTTTTTATCTCGTAATATAGACAGTGAATGAAATTCGGGCATTTTTTGCAGAAAATATTGGTGACATATTGATAAATTACGTGGAATGGGGAGTAGATGGAGATACACTAGCCTCAGCCAACTCGCTATAAACAGTTAGCAGGTCGAGATAATAAGAGATATTTACCGGAACTTCTGCTACCATCTGTCAGTTCGAGGTGTAGAACATGAGAGATGCAGGGAAATGCTATATTGGGACACAAATGTATTAACCTCATTTTTCGTTGGTCACATTGACACAGTGTCAGTTTGTTTGCATATATTTCAACACATTTTATTCTCTATTCTACATAAATTGTGAAATATATTATTTGGTTAATTTTAGAAGGAAATATTTCTGTTAATTTATATATTTCAATCAACATTACGTAATATAAACGATACTTCTAAATGTACATACAATAGATATTCAAATTGTTGTAGTCTTCTTTGTCAAAACTCTTTAGAGAGTAATTTTCAAATTTATTACCAGTTGAATAAATGGCTAGGGGTCAGGTAAAATTACACGGATTTTCATTAATCATCCGTAGTGCAAAAGTTACATCCAAATGATTATTTTCAAAAATTATTTTTGAAAAATAGTAAGAATTACGTCATAATTTACGTCATAAACTAGTCTTCGATTTTGATTTTTTATATATATATTTCGACATATAATTTGACTATTTTAAGATCCATCTTGAAAATGATCATAAAGCTACTTTAAATTTTCATATATGAAATAAATCGTGTCCATTTGTTGATTTATAATAAAAGTTTAATTTTTATAACATAATCAGGTACTTATAAAGTGATATTTTAATCTAAATCTATATGTAATTATCCTAACAATCATTTCCTATGTTTTTCATTGAACATTTTCAGATTTCTGTATTAATTCCATACATATATCACACATTTGAAATGTATAACAGGGTATCATATGTTAACATTCCCACTATCAAAGCAGGGGATAATTTTTCAATACAAATTTAATGAAACACATTTTTATAGTTAATCTATTTTTTTGTTAATGCAAAGACCCATGTATGGCTTTGATGACATAAGTTTGTTATCAGTAAATTTTAACAAGATGTATCATCAAAGGAGTAGAATGATCTAAAAACTTTTCAATTATTGATTTTGAACAAATACGATTAAATTATGTTACCAGTTTATTTGAAACAATGTCGATATGATAGGATAAAAACTTCTTTGTTGCTATGATCAGAACTTCTTTGTTGCTATGATCAGAACTGCTTTGTTACTATGATCAGAACTTCTT
>JAUZND010065982.1:0-17586 GCA_034780555.1 Coelogynopora nodosa | reverse complement strand
CTATTATTTTGGAATTGATACGACAATTGTATTTTTTATAACTTAAAATAGAAATCTAAATGTTCAAAATTAAAGTATTTTAATTTTTTTAATTTCTTGCCTCTAACTTACAGTGATTATTAATAATGTTTTACAATGTTATGGAATATTTATTAGTATGCCGAGCTTCTTAGAAAATATACAACTAATAGAAATAAATAACATTATTTTTATGAAATCGAATTCACTTAGACAAATTGCACGAAGTTTGATTTTATATTGTGTTTTGCAATATAAATTCATTAGAAATTCCGATTAATGATAAATTCTTACGCTAGTCGACACAATTGCAATATTTACTATATATATATGTACTTACTATTCATGGTCTTTTGCCGCACTCTGTCGGTGCAACCATAACTGTTGTTCCACTTCAGCAATGCCGCAGGGTCAACCGCCACCATACAGCTCGGTGGGACCCCCACCCTTTGCACAGATGTACCCACAACAGGGGCAACAGCCCATATACCCTGCACAGAGTATCGTGCACATGCCTCAAGGCCAACAGTCAATGTACCCCCCGCAACAGCAACAACCAATGTATCCCCCGCAACAGCAACAACCAATGTACCCCCCGCAACAATAACAGCCAATGACCCCCCCCCCCCCGCAAAAATAACAGCCAATGCCCCCCCCTGCATCAGGACACACAGTCTGATTACCGAAACAGAAAGGCATATATTGGTGAGACAGTAAGGCTTCTACTTTAGCGTTGTATACATATATTTAAACAATAAGTTATATTAAAATTAAAATTTAATAATATGCATTTATTTAAAAAATACACAATTATAATAATAATAATACATCATTTTAGTAATATACCATTACTATATGGATTGGTATATTATTCAGGATTTTAAAAATTGATTGAGAGGGGGCTGTCATATTTTTAGACGGCCAGTAAGGTTCATTACTGCCGGCTAATTTAAAATTTAAACATAATATTGATGATTAAAATCCTGAATAATAACGCATCGTTCTTGTAACAAAAACATTTTAATTTCTTAATTATGCAAATATGAATGTGAAATAATATTAAAATTTTATGAGAATAATTAAACATTGAACCATTATCCTCATCTGTATTTATATGTATCTACACCTCGTTATATTAGCAATTTATACTATCCTTTACACATTACTTAATATTTATACTACAGATTACAATACGCAATTCTTACATACTAAAAGAAGAAAAATTTTAAAGCGCATTTAACTTTTCAAAAAATTATACTTTAATAAAGTGCAAATTGTTTTAATAAAATTAATTTTTGTTGTACCGTACATATTATATGATGTTATATTACGGTACATAGATCATGTCAATTCATTCTTACATCATATTATGTTAAACATTTTCACTCCATAATGTAATTAAGAAAACGATGACTAATTAACAAAAGTTTATACATAGAAACAAATTAATATAACTAATAAATTGTTTACAAATACAAATGTTGAAAAAGGAAAAAAATAATCAATAACTAAAACGGAAGAAGAGTGGAAGGATAGCGAACTATTTAAAACTGTTTATGGTAAGAGCTGAAAGGAGAATGTCGCTGTTAGATATAAAATAGAGAACATCTTTTACTTAAATTCTAACGGTGTTTCCATTAACCAATAGAGAACAATATATAAAATAGTGCAATAGAGTAGTAATGATTTAAGGGGATGGAGGGTAGGGGAGTTGAATGTAGAATTGTAGAGACATCAGAGAGGTGCGAGGCATAATTAAATAGGTATGTGTTACATAACATAAGTGTGTAGAGGACACCTTATCCTAAATTTTAAATAAGTATATATTCCATTATATTAAATATATGACACTTTATTTTATGATTACACATAAGTTTATGCATCTTTGTAACTATTGAATAATACACAAACTTCATACGTCTCTAAATATTAAAAAATGGAACAATTTAACATGAAATTAGTCAATGAGAAGTATAATATATTAACGAGGAGGTTACTTCCTCAATTCTACCTAAGTTCAAAATGTGACATTTCACAGGGCCTTTAAAAATAGGTTAAGGTAAACGTTTTTGTATTCATATTTGTTGATCTATTCCACCCAGTTCACGTCCGTTGTTACCACTCACATGTCGTATATTAGATCATAATTATTATAATTTTTCCGAAAATGGACTCATATCATAATTAACAAATAAACAAATACATAAATTATTTGTCATTATCAACTGAATTATTTGAATTCAATGTTTTTAAAATTATTACTGATTTTATTTATTTGGAATCAATTGTTAGTATCATCTCCATACCTACTTTACCGTACCGATTATATCCAAGACTCCCAGTTTTGTTCAGTTTTACTCAGTTTTACCAAGTTTTACCAAGTTTTACCAAGTTTTACCAAGTTTTACCTAGTTTACTTAGTTTTATTCAGTTTTACTCAGTTTTAACCTGCTTTACTAAATTTTACCCAGTTTTTCAATGTTATCCAATATTGCACAGTTTCACCCAATGTTCCCCAGTTTTATTATATTTTACTTAATTTTATCCAGTTTTATCCAGTTTTATCTTGTTTTTCGTCATAATCTTATTTAATATAAAAATTTGATAAGTACGACGAAATAGAATAAATTGTATTGATCTTTTTACATTAGTTATCGATTTACAATAACATTTATATTAATTAAGTTAGATATACAACAGTAAAGATTGCACATCGCATTTGACAACGATTATAGTAATTTGGCAGAAAATTAAATTATTCTATATAATGTAGTTAACGCATAACGTACATTACAAAACGAAATTTTAATCTTATTTAATAACATGTGTTTTCTTTTTTTTTCAGGGACAACCTTGTCTTTGGAGAAATTAAATTAAATTAATGTCGACAATTTTAAGCAGTATTTGTTTGTATTAAACAGATTTCATCATTGACTTACTTACCATTTATTCAACGCTGTTTATATTAAAAGAGTGCTCACATAATGTAAATGTAACTGTGGAACTGACTAACAAAGTAACAATACATTTTTCTTTAAATATGTTATATGTAAATTGTGTTTTCATAAATACCTGGACACTATGTTTGTATTGAACATGTTTTGATTCTATAACACAATTCAGAAGTTGGCCATTTTTTCAAAATAACACTTGTTTCATAATACCTATTGATTTCATGTTTTTCACGAGATAATTATTTTTTAATCTATAAATATTTATTAATAACAATAAAATGTTTTTTTATGTTGTTATTATATCTTCTTGGAAACTTTATAAAATAATAATTGATTAATTAACTAAAACAGCAAAAATAATGTATGTGTTAATATTGGTATAAATATAAATAAACATTTAACTAATTCATTTTTAACGCAAAAGTTATTAAGACTCTCTAATCCTCTAGTCTCAATAATTTTCCCGACTTAACAAATCACGGGAAATAATTGTTAGTATTCTATAAAATAAACTAAGTACCCCTTTAAATCATGATCTAAAGATTGTAATAATTTTTTTTTAACTTTATCATATTATTAAAACGAAACCTATACATTTGGAAAATTTTTATAAAAATAAAATATCAAATTCTAATAAATTGGACTAAAAAAGTTATTTACCTAAGTTTACAAAATAATAATCATTTTTAAGTAAACGCATAAGATTAGCAAAATATAAAACTGGTTATACTAAATAGATTGTGATTGTATGATCTGCTGACGACAACTATAAGTGTATAAGTTTAGTGGAATACGTCATGTTATTCATATGTCAAATACGGAACAACCAGAGATTGATTGAAGAGCAAATTTACATGGCTCTTCATTTGGCATAAATCAAAATGTATTCAACCAATTTATTTGATACTGCGGACACTGTTTCATTATGGTTAGATCTACAAAATAGAAAAAACAAACAGTAAAATTGATTGACTAGAAAAAGCTTCATGTTGGTCAATTATAAACTAACATATTATAATAAAGTTAAACAATTTGAAATACAGTTTACAACAATACTATAACTAATAGGACGTTAACATCAAATGTCACTGTGACAAAAAGATTAGAAAGCATTAACTAAGAAAATTAAGACAACGAAATTAAATAAATAATTAAAATAAACTAAATAGAAATACGCACTAACTTTTTTGTTGTTGCTTTAATGTATACATGTCACATTTTCCAGAAGAGAAAAGATAACTTTTTAAATCTGTGTATTTGTTTTAATTAGAATGAATATTTAATTAAGACGTATATTTAACAAGCTATAAAAGTATTGAGCGATTGAAGAATTGAACATATGGTTTTGTCACAAGAGGTGACGAGCGACGAGCGACCTAATTCTCAGCTTTTGGTACCAACAAAACAATGCTACCGAATTGTGCGGCTTGGTGTAATAAAAGAACAATTATTATTATTCTGTGACTGCTGATCCTGACTGATCCCTTACAAGGTAAAAGCATATAACTGCAGAACAGGAATTGACAGCGTTTGAAGAAGTCATTATTTGTAGACTATGATATATAGATGTTATAGTGCATTTAATTGATTTAGACCTTTTTATTGTTTTCAATTAAATAATGTTAATTATTTCTCGATCAAACAGGAGGCAAGAAGTCAATTAGTAATTAAGGACCAAAGCATATTGTGTTCTCAAACCCTTTTCTGCCTTGAAAACAAAAAGTATATAAAGATGCCAGCATGTCTCTATATATATATGGTATATAACTCCATATAAAGTGTCGAACAGATACGACGGAATAGAGGGCTATGTATATAATAACAACGAGATGGAGTCAGAGTGTAATAGAAAATGAATTAGGAAAAAAATTCCCTCCACAACCTCCCTCCACTTATTCGTCGTTTTCAATCAGAACAATATTCCTCAGGAAGGCGGGGACAGAAAGGCTAACACGATTATGTTGATAGCCAACGGATTGCAAAGTTATATCTACACATTAAGAAATTTCTGTGAGTGCTTGATGGCTAAGGGGCATATCGGGGCATATCTTATATGATGCTAAGTAGTCCTCGGAATGCAGTCGTGAGCAGTATATATATGTAAGCTTACAGTCAGCTAAAGGAGAATATATAATGTAGACATATATTTATATATATTCTGGAGTGTTGGGACGCAAATCGAATTGAATTGACCGCATATCACCAAAATTTAATCAGAGTTAAGAGGCCCCCTTCGTTTTGGTTATAGTTGGAGTGGCCTGGGGTTCGTATATACCCCCCCCCCCCCCTTTTTTTCAGTTACTTCTACAGATTTATTCCACCTATAGCAGTTGACGACAAAATCGGTCTCTTATGATAAAATATGTATATGTCATGTTGTGACATGAATGTTCAAAGTGTAAACTTATTTAATCATTTATTTTTTGGTAATCAGTATATTGCTTTAATGTGACAACCAACACATTCGCTTCAAATTTTGAAAATATTTGATGAACGACCACTGAAATCTAATTTTAATAGTTTTATTGATGCCTTATAATAGGTTATGACTTTTTACGATTATTAAAAAAAATATTTAATTTCGGTATCGAAAAAAACATAACAAAAGGACACTTTTCAAGGTGAATTCAGCAGCTCATACATTTTTTTGAAATAAAAAGTATAATTTTACGTGACATGTACCATTGAACCGTTGTGCACTTTTAAGTAATGAATTATTATAGTAACCATACATATTATTATTCTTTAACAGAAGAGTCATCAATGTAAAAAATCGTCATAACACTGTTATTATTATTGGTAGTGTAAACATGCACTTATTTTTAGATGATATCATTTCGAAAGTATATACAACCACTGTAATTGTGTCCCAATGTACGTGAAAGTTATCAATGTTTGGACACTTCTTAAAAATCTGTTAAGTGATAGTGTTATCATGACGTCTTAACTGGGCTAAAAACACAAATTTCATAGTTTTTTTTAATTTGATGGATTTTCGGTAATAAAAACACAGTTATTATGAAAAAATAAATTTAAAATCTCTATTTACACCTATTATATGTTAACTTGTAAAACATAATTTTCATCATGAAAATATATGTTTTAACAATCTAATTTTATAAAAAAATATTCGTTATTGTCACAATTTTTCATTGTAATATAGTATATTACAGTATACTGGCTAAACTTTGTTATGGATTTTTGATATATTTTTAATATGAATTTTATACGATGCAGTAAAGATGTTTAAAAATATTTTAAACAAAATATATTTTTTAATTTAAGTCTAAAATATTACCTCTATATAGTAGCTGATGACGTCATAAAACATAACATTATGACACAACACCAAATTGGAACATAATCATTTCTAAATATAATTATAACGCAAAATGTAATTATAAAGTAAAGTAAAGTAAATTAATAAAGTATTTGTGGCATATAAAACTATTTAAACAACTAATCCACAACGTTACAAAAAATTTCAGCATTTTCGAATCAGGGATATCATCATCTTGAACATCCAGACCCTCTTAAGACATTCGTTTGGTGAATGCTCCAAGGTAAAAGTATAGTTGAATACAAAATTAACTTCATAATTATTTTATCTGAATAATTAGAAAGAAATGATTTTAGCCAACGAGTAGGAACAATGTACATTTATTTAAAATGGTTGAAATCATAAAATTAGCTTTAATTATTGTTACTAAACTATACTACTTATGTACTTTTTACTTTTAGTAGTTTACATTAACCATGATTCTAAAAATTAATTGCTGGTTATGTCAAAAGGTTTTGGTAAAAATTTCAGATAATTTGAAATAATTGTTAATACACGACAAGACATTTTGTTGTATACAAATTTATATGTTATAAAATAAAAGTGGTAAAATATACATTCGAAAAATTAATAACAATTAAAGTATTTCACTGATTATAGCTAAACTGTTTACCAAAAGGCACGTTATCCAGATCATTTGAAATTGTTTAATTAATCATTTTGAAATAGTCAAAAAATTATTTTATATGATGATGTCATAAATTAATGTCACAGATATATATAATTGATAAAAAATTATTTTCAACATTAAATAAGAAGTAAATGTTGATAAAAATCAATTGTGTAAAATATGAAGTATACCTTCATTAGTTTTCATTATTTATAAAGAAAAAAAGTTATAATATTACTTATAAATCGATTTTTTACGTCATAATGCAAAAACTATTATTTTACTCAAATTTAGGACTAAAATAACTGCAATAAAATAATGTCTTGACTGTGTTCACAATTCTTGACAAAAACATTTATTGGTTTTTAATTACTTTAAAAACTATGCTTGAGAGAGGGTAATTATCTTCCACTTCCCATTTGGTCAGCGAAGCTAAGGGTTAATATCAATTTGCAATATACGTTATGTTATGTTATTCTGTTGTCGATTATCGAAATATTCTCGACTAAATTCAAATACATACATTGATTTTCATAAGTTATTTATTGATTCCACATAGAAAACACATTTTCAATGTTTATATAATGAATTGCAAAATTTATACCCATCCGTACAGTATATTTATTTTATATTTATTTATTTATTTATTCATTTATTTATATATTATATTATAATTATATATAATAATTATTTCTATAATAAAAACAGGGCTTCTTTTTTCCAATAAAAAGTTTAAAATATATCATATTTTCGTAATAAATTTTGTTTTATCAAATGCTATACACCATCTAGCTGTGTATTAGATGTCATAATCGAACTATTTTAATAATACAAGTGATTGCAATCAGCAATGTGTTTAAATATCAGATTACTTGGTGGAATCTTTATGAGTAAACTGTGTATAATTTTTTACAAATCTCCCACTTGGAAATTTTACAACAATTATTTTGCTTGTCTGTTATTTTGTTAATCAATGTTTTACGGTATACGTTATTATGTTATGCTATCACATTAGATTTCCGTGTTTCATCTTCTCTATCAATTAAACCGATCACTTTCTGCTGACATTGATACAACTTTAACTCGCACCATGTTTATAATAACTTTGCCTCAAATTAGAATACAATTATTCCACTGTCTTGCATGACAACTTTCTCGACGAAATATCTTTAGATTGTTGAGAAAGTCGCTCTGCAGCTGTTGTAATTGACTATGCGATGAAAACTATGGAAACATCGAATGCACATCAGTTCAATTGTGTTATGAGGATTCACATACTGTCATCAAATTATCTCCATATACGCTTCGGCAGTCGGATCTGGACGATACGATATATATATATATATAGAGGAATATTTTGGCCGGCACATGGAATGAATTTCAAATTCATCTAAATGCAAAATATTTGATCGTGTCTATACCCCTGATCGTTTTAAGTGTATAAATTTACTTCATATGCTGTATTATTATACTTCATTATTGAAGTCTTTGAGCTGAAATCATTTCATAGTAAATTTTAGAAAAATAATCTATTTGTAACATAGGAAATACTACATATATATTAATTGTAACTCAGCCTTGTTACTGTATATTAGTTAGAGTAAATTGTTGGGTAATATTTTCTATTCTATTAAACTTGATTTTGATTAGGTTATATAATTAGTTTGCCTAACTTAGAATTGTAATTGTTTAAATTTCATTAAATAGTGACTACAACCAAAATTAAAGGTGTTAAAGTATTTTGAGATTATGCTTTAGATCTATCATCTTCTTGGATACTAGAATTATATTTATTTGCTAGGTTGCCAGGAAGCAGTATATTGTTTTCAAATCAGCTAAATTGATATATTAGAAATTCTCAACTCAAATTAGCGTCTCTAAAGCAGTACATTCTATATCTTATAATGCATTCATTCTTTAAACGTAAATGATCCATCTTGAAGTGGAAGGCACAACAGCAGTCTTGGAATGGTAAAACTGTATCGTAGGTTCATACAGGTCATGGTTCACATGTTATGTGGTCGTCGGTTCTTTCAACATATGTACCGTAAACAGGGGTGAATTTAAGTAATAGGGTGGCAATGCATAAACTTCCTTTGTTTTTAAAGGTATTAATTATATTTTCAGACTGTCCAACCTTCCCGATTTGGGCGGAACAATCCCGATCTGAAGGACCAAGTCCCGAGTCCCGACGAGACACTAAGCGAGCCTTACTTTCCCTGCCAGCCATCAATGTGTTCAGTGAACGGTCCTTCTCAATGGTAAGAAAGATGGACAATGAGGAAAGACAACAAACATTTGGAAAGGATAATAATTGCCAGCTTGCTAACTTGATGAAATGTGTTAGGAATTCAACAAAAAATAATAAAATATAATTTAAATTATAATAAAATAAAATAATTGTATTACGTTATAATTAAAATTAAAATTATATTTTATTATATTTTTTGCTAATTCAATATTGAAATATACATTTGAGATCTTAGATGATTTCTCATGCTAGTTATGTATGAGAAATCCAAATATCGGGATCTTGTTCAATTCTTAGTAAAAGCAAATAATATTTCAGATCATCAGGTGTTTAAATCGGACGCATTTATATATATAAATAAGTCGAAGGATGTCACATATTAACAAGCAATTCGTTTTTCGGAAACAGTCAAGAAAGGAAATCCACTGGACATCTGAGAAATGACCCGTTAATATTTCCAAATTTTCCATAATGTTTATAATTTTATAAATCCTTCGTTGACTTTGTGGAGGTGCAACTCCGTTATACCCCCCTCAATTTTATTGTGTATTTTAATTTAACAAAGAACTTTCTCCACAACTCTCGAATTCAAACGATTTTTTCTTTTTATACTTTAAACATAATTTTATCTTATGATGTCATCAACATAAAATCAATAATATAGAAATGAAAGTTTATTTTTCAAACAATTTACTTTTAACAAACTCGTCTCACAAGTCTCGTGTTGTGCTTTTCTCATTTATCGTATTTTTCATAAATATAATATATGCGTATTTTTACCTTTTCTATCAGTTATTTGTTCTGCCCATTAAATCGTTCAATAGTTGTACTTACATTCTATTTCTGCATTTTACCCCTTTTCAGCAGTTACCCATGTAACCAAACTCTACTAAAATTCGTACTGTACATACTTGTGTTTCACATTCTCATAATTCAATTAAAAGCTTTTTTATTATTTATTTTCGAAAACATATTTTACCATAAAATTATTCGAAAACACAAGGTATACGCCTGTACAATTTCAGCTCAATTGATTTATGGGAATTTTGATATCTTAGAGGGTGGTATCGCCTCCCACTGCCTCCTCCCCTCCCCCTCCCCCACCCTCGAAGTTCAGACCGTATAAGAATATCATCACATTGCCCGTGTGAAAAGTTCAGAGTATTTATAATATGTAAATTTACACTACATATAACTACTTTTAATCCAATGGATTTCAGGATCTCTCCAAAAGATTCTGGCACGTCTAGAATTAAAATCAGCTTCTATCTATATACTTACTATCTGTGTAACATTTGTCAAAAAGTTCCAAACCGTAGCTGCTCATGATCGTGAAACATAGTTACTAATTTCCGGTGGGCAGCTATTGCTTGGTCGAATAATGTATTTCTAATTTATTTAATAAAACTATTTATATATCAACTCGCATTTGAAACATATTTTACATATATAATTTGATAATTTAAATGATTAGCAAAACACTTAATTTTAAATACCTAAATTCGGATGCACATTCATATAATGATTGTAATTATTGTATATATATATATCATTCGGCCAATTGAACTTATTATCTGTCACAGATAAGCGCTCGTCCATTAATACAATCAAATATATTTACAGTATCTCTGAAGAGAAAATAAACTCTTTCAAGTATTCGTCCTTTGAGGAGGGCATTTCACATTTCAATATCAGTATTTTTTTGTTAAAAAATTAATGGGGGTTAATAAAAAATAAAAGTTTAATTAGTTAAAGTTTAAGTTAAATATTGAAAATTAAATAGTTTCCATGGCAAAAGTAAACAAACATATTCTAAACTATTATCTATTCGTACATATATACTATATATATATACATTTTGGACATGCTCGTGAACATATTCACATATTTGTGGACATGTTTACATATTTGTGGACATACTCATGGACATGTTTACATATTTATTGACATACTCATGGACATGTTTACATATATTTGGACATACTCATGGACATGTTTACATATATTTGGACATACTCATGGACATGTTTTCATATATTTAGACATACTCATGGACATGTTTACATATATTTGGACATACTCATGGACATGGTTACATATTTATGGACATACTCATGGACATGTTTACATATTTATTGACATACTCATGGACATGTTTACATATTTATTGACATACTCATGGACATGTTTACATATTTATGGACATATTCATGGACATGCTTACAATCTTTGGACATATTACATGTAAACTATGCTAAAACGGGTAAATCAAATATATCTTTCGCCGTGGTTTTGGTTCTATAGTTAAACAGTAATCGTAGATCATAATTATGTGTGGTGTATTGTTTAATATACTATATATATATGTATATAGTACTAATTTTATATATAATAAATATTTCATTATTATGTGCTTATAAAATAATAAAACGTTTCTTACGCGAAAAGTGTTACTGTCTCTGTATAACGATTATAATTATAGAACATATATATCTGTTTATTCCTAAATTGAAAAATAATTAATTACTTTATTCAAAATATTGCTTCAGCTAATTACTATGGAGATTAGCTGCCAATGCTGATAAACTAATTATGAACTCGTCAAATAAAAGTTGAAGATGGAATAGCTTTTTCTGTCTTTAATTATAGAGTAAGTCAAATATATTTTCAGAAATATATATATATACATACATACGTAACACCAAAATATATTCCGACGATTAAGCGTCACATTCTTGCGACTTGTGTGTATATACATATAGAAAACTGTTGGGGAATATTGGCGCAGACGTCGCTATAATGAAACACTATCTTATAAATATGCATATTCTGATAATTCTATTACGCGGTGATGATGTTCAATGGCAAATATACATGGACTTTGACCAGAACTATCTATCCCGCGCTTTCTTTGCATGGTTGAAAATTAATATGAAAATTGGTCTACTGGACTCTTTATAGTCAAATTCTTTTGAGCCTTCGAAATCAAGAAGGAAAAGTTTGGGAGAATATGCGGCAGTATCTCGCTTTTCCATATCTCTCTCCCTCTTATTTTCTTCTCCCCTTTCCTTCACTTTCACACAGATATAGATATATATATTATCCTGATTATGACTTAGTCAGAGACCAAACGCCTCTTGAATTGAATTTGATGATTGTTGATGTGCTGATGACAATATTTTGCATTTAGATAACTGTCTTAGAGTCTTCCAAATTTTAGTTCCCCTCTTGGGCTCCACTCGCCACTCTCTCTCTCTCTCTCTCTTTCTCTCTCTCCATGTCGTGTCTCCCTGGCTCGGCACCCCGACGACCTATGCTCTCTTGTCAGGCCAAGATCAAGGCGCAGCGCGAGAATTTGCAGCATCCAGAAGGGACGGGGGGTGGGGTAGGGTGTCTGTATCATCCAGCAAAACTTAATTTGAACCGTCAAGTATATGTGCTTATATTATTCCTTTTTCTTTTGCCCCAGCTCTCTTAAAAATGAAATTTTTTCCGACGATCTGCCTGATTAAAAGAAGACATAAGGGACTTTTTATCTAAATCCACCGGGGATATATAATTTATAAGAATTTTCGGTATAAAAGTTGACCAGTCAGACTTACAAAGATATATTCCTTTCTCTTGGTTGTCAAAGGATCTGTTTCTCTTATTCTATCTTATTGAACTATAATATGATTGGATTCAGCGAGGGAAAATTGAATTTTATATTCATACAATTTGATATAGGTACCTGCAACGTAAATATATATATGAAACGCGCGGGCCCGTTATTGCCGCAAGCAAATTCATATAATATGATAATCTCATGAAGACCGCTCCTTCTATATGTATTTATATACATATACATAAGGTTCAAATTATGATGACATCTTTAATTAACTCTAACGGAGAAAATCATTTTCTTTCTTGCATTCGCTCGGGAAAAATAATGTGTCCTTTATGTCGCTGCCTCTCGATTGAATCAATCGTTATAATAAATACAATTTAGCTCGGAAGAATATACAGATTTGAAAATGTATTTTTATCTGGTAATTCAACTATTCGCATATTAATTTTGAATAACCATTTAGTCATAAACATTAAGATGATTTGTTAAAGATTATGGTACATTAAAACCGATTTTTAATTAAATTAATTATTGAGTATTGAATTGAGTATTGAATTGAGTATTGAATTGAGTATTGAATTGAGTATTAAATTGAGTATTGATTTGAGTAAATGTTGAGTATTCAATTGAGTATTGATTTGAGTAAATGTTGAGTATTGATTTGAGTATTGCATTGAGTATTGAATTGAGTATTGAATTGAGTATTAAATTGAGTATTGATTTGAGTATTGAATTGAGTTATGCATTGAGTATTGAATTGAGTATTGAATTGAGTATTGAATTGAGTATTGAATTGAGTATTGATTTGAGTATTGAATTGAGTATTGAAATGAGTATTGATTTGAGTGAATTTTGAGTATTGAATTGAGTATTGAATTGAGTATTGATTTGAGTATTGAATTGAGTATTGATTTGAGTATTTTGAATTGAGCGAATGTTGAGTATTAAATTGAGTATTGATGTGAGTATTGAACTGAGTATTGAAATGAGTATTGATTTGAGTATTGAAATGAGTATTGATTTGAGTATTGAATTGAGTATTGATTTTAGTATTGAATTGAGTATTGAATTGAGTATTTATGTAGTTTTCAGTTTGTATTGCAAACTTGTTCGTATCATATGAAAGATATACAAATATAAACAATAAAAGAACTTTTTTAAATTATAGCAATTTCCAGAAATACCAAAAGGTCGACTTTTATTAGGATGTCACTGATCAATATACAATTAAAATTATAAAATTGATTCCAATATTAGTAGTTTGCAGTAGTCTATATTGAACTTTTGACAGAATGCAAAAGGAGTAATTTACAGAAAATTATTAATACAAATGTAAATAGAATACAAGTAAATAAAAGCAGTCCGAATTAGAGCAATTATTTAACGATTTTGGATTTAAGATCATGCGCATTAAAACGTGTTAATGGTCAAAGTTGCAGGCTGCTTGTATTTCGGTGGTCTTCATTGGTGGCAGGAGAGGTGATTTTTCAAGTCTTTCTATGTCTGGTTTTTGGCAAAAGCCTCACCAGGCTTGTGAGGCGTAGAGTAATTTGGAGGCGACCAGAGCGGTGAAAACTTGATGAATATGTTTGTTGTTTAGTCCGTCGTTTCGTAGAGTTTTGATTTTATGCCTCGTTTTGATTGATGAATTTAAGATATTTGTGACATGTTTGGTCATTTGCAGTTTTGAGTTGAGCGTAATACCCAGTATCTTCATCTCGGGGACTCTCTTGATGTTAGGTAGTTTAGGGATTTCTTCTGGTAGGCCCCGGCGTGCACTAGTCACCACCATTTCCATTGATTTGTTTTCGTTCAGGCATAGGTTGTTAAGAGAGGCCCATTTCTTGATGCCGAGAATGCTTGTTTCCACTGAGAAGGAATTGTTGAGGTTCTGAGTGACATATTAAAAAGATCGGTGAGTGAACGGTAAAGAAGAGGAGCAGCAAGGCGCAAGAACCAACAGGGAAGATCATCGGGTTCGCTTGCTGTTTGGCGGCGGCTGCACAGTGATTTCCTGGTGTGTCCTGAAGGTGTAGATGTTGGCTTGCGCTGTGTTTTAGGTTTGGCTTGATGTAGTTGATGTCGTTTGATAGTGTGGAATAATTGGAATAGTGGAATGGTTGTTGAGATCTTCTGCAGTCAAATTGTACTGTGTTGTTGAGATATTCAAAAAATTGATTTTTCCAGGTTCATCTAGGATTCCTCTTATCGATGTCTTTGAGAAAAGAGGTATTTCATTAACCCAAGAAGGTCCAAGATGAATTCTAATTATCCCGCTGATGTTTAATAGTTTGATTCTGAAAATATGTATTAATACATTTTCGAATTGCTTTGAAAAATGATACCATGATTTGTTTATATTATAAAGAATATTCAGCTGGACAGGTTTAATGATTGTGGGTAAAATGTCAAATCCCCTCCCCTTGACTAAATAGGCCGCCCAAAGCGCCTGTTGGTCCGATGGTTTTGTTGTATAGGATAATATGTTGTATTGGGAGTTCCAAATCTGCTCATAACAGGGGGATTAGGCGTCAACCTAGGTTCCATTTAGTGGACATATTCGGGATTTATGAGCTACAAATACATTTAAAGGCCTCTCCATTCATTATTTGTTGATTTCTAATTATAACATATTTTTTAATGTATATTTCCAGTTTATGAAAATAATTATTAAAATATTTCTAGAATTTAATTACATAAAAATAATTAACATAAACTGCGCTTTTATTTTATCTATACTACGTTTAGAACATATGAAAAAAATATTCTAAAAACAATATATCTAGTAAAAAATAATTACCAAATCTTGCGTTATTGAGGGGGCCCAAGGGTATAATTGAGGCCATCCCAATATAATTATTGTGGGGAGGTTCGGGGTACCCCAAATCCCTCCCCACCCACCACGCAGCACTTCCGAAGTGTGTGATATAGCATAAGTATAAACGAATTTAAAGAATGATCGGCATCGGTAAATTTGAGATCTTTTCTGACAGATCTAACATGTACTTTTATATAGTTAAATTTGCGTTCAAAACATTTTAACTAATTTATTTAATTATACAAATTTTAACTTTATTTATCAAGTACAAAATGTTTAAAATTTAACTATAAAACTTTATGTAAATACCCACAAACATAGATTTCATTACATTATTTTTATAATATTAATATTTTTCTTGTTTCGCTGATTATTTTGATATCATTTTAACTTAACATGATTAGATAAAAAAATGAGATGAAAATATGTTATGACAATAATTATTCAAATACTAAATATTAATAAAAAAACAACAAATAATTTATAAAAAATTTAAAAAATATGTCTGAAAACATTTGTATACATATTATGTTACACCGAAATGGCAAAATTAATGTTTAATGTTGACTTATTTTATACAAGTTCGAATATATTTTACTTATATTCGATATTATATAAAGAAATTTAGCATATTTCATTATTATAACCTGCTATCTATTAATCCTGATTATTTCTATTAAATTATGCAACTGAATTGTGATGGATTTTCTCTATATTTATTTCAGCTGATTTTGAACGGTTTTGAGTAATTTAAAACAAAACATTATCAAAATATTATTAAACATTTTTAAACACTTAATTATAGTAACATATTTTGTGATTAAACACGTAACATATAAATTTCCAATATTAACAATATCCATTTTTCGGTGTCATGAGTAGATAAAAGAAGTTCAAATAGGTTGTATATATATATATATATTTAGCTCTGATTATGACAACCAAATTTTTATTGTATTAACACATTCGATCTTTTCCACGACAGAAGTTGAAATCAAATTTCCCCTTTGCCTTGATTACACCATGCTGGGATGGATTTATTATATATCTATATCTACATATAGTGTGCGGCATCCATCTTATGGGGGGAAAGAGACCTCAGGTTGCCGATATAATTTGAGGCACGCAGAAAGGGCGCCTTAATTGTCCCGAAAGTTTGATACGACTATTTGATAGGAATATTTATTGAAATATGTAGAACAGGAGTTCTCGACAATTTGTATAATTGGATGATGATGCGTTATAGTTTTGGGGCGAAAATGTTTTGCTAACTAATAAACAGTATAGATTATTAGATTATATGACATTGCTGGCAAGAATGTTTATTTATATAAATATACATATAATTATAAATATATATATATATTCTATGCTTTTGCAACTATGAGTATTGTTTTATATTCTTTCTTTCTCATAATCGCAAGAAATCAAGACATTTTCACTTCAATGTTTTGTTTTAAATATATCCATATTTAACTGTTTGTTGATTCAGTTTGGCATGATGCATTTTTTCGATGGATAATATGCCGCAATTAGAAGTGGATATTATAAGGCTATAAATTTACGTAAAAGAGATATATTATAGATTTAAAATCATAGATATATTTGTATACCCTGCATTATTAAAAATTATCCTGTGACCTATTTGTTACTTTTTTTAAAAGTAAATTTCCTCTAAACATAATAATTTTGATAAACGTATATTGTTTTAGAAAATGCTATTTTGATATTTTAGTTGTTAAACTGTTATACATATTGGTGCTGTTAATTTTATTCAATCCGTTTTAAACATAATCTAACTTAAATTAGTAAAATATATTGATTTTACAAAAGGAGGATAATTTCAGTATATAATGTAATAAGTAAGAACTAATTGCAGAGCCATGGTACAAACAGCAGAGAGACAGAGCACTATCGGTTTCGAGCTATTCAGCTCTCATCAGGTACCCTAGTCTCCCTACTGATGACTGGATTGCAAGTAGTACTTA
>JAUZND010065971.1:2089-17588 GCA_034780555.1 Coelogynopora nodosa | reverse complement strand
ATTTATTCTTCTTTTGATTAATGTTATTAAATACCTATGATTTTTGTAAAATTTTATTACTGAAGAAGGCCAAAAAAAGGTCGAAAACGTTTTAATAAATGTCCCAATAAGAACATTAATTTTTTTGATTATATGTATATGTATATGTATATTGTTTATGTGTAATATAGTAGGTTTAAATAAATATGTAACCGTTCATATAAAAAAGAACCATCTCGAACACTTTTTCAAAATTGATTTTTTAACATTTTTATATATATTGAGATGTCTACTTTCGAAAAATCAACTTTGGTCACGCAGTTTAGTGAAATACTTTTTAGCAGTTTAGCAATAAATAATAACAATATTACAATAATTGTAAACCATGGTTATAATAACTTGTTGTTTGTTTACCTTGATACAAACCGTTTCACATTTTTCTTTTTATCATAGTGTGTTTCAGTTCATTGATAGGACACTTATAGACAACCTTGTTTGGCAGGTGTGCTATCTGGTTGTCCAGAGGATCCTTTTATAGGCTTGCGATGTCGATTGAATTTGTTATCCTAACATATTAATACTTGATTCTATCGGATGATTTTGGTAGCTGTGGCTCAGGACAGAATATGTCTTTGGACAGTTCCGGGGAACAGTAATGTCTTATACTTTTCATACCCGTTAGAATTGTCGCTAGATTGAATGACTTTAGGGACATTTGTAGTAGGAAGGTTTATCAACTGTTTAACAACCATTGAAATGTTAAAGTTATTTGTGAGATGAAACTCAATGTGATAGTGGTCTGTAATCATCAAACAAATTTTGAAGGAGGAATTGTCATGGTCTATCTAAGGCCTCCCCTCAACGGACGTTCCACCTTCAAATTCTAGTGACAAAATGACTTTATGCTTCTTTTCCATATAGATAACTTGAATCAGCAATATCAGTAATTGTATGACAGTGATGATACTGAATAATTTATTTTTAATATTACAAACATTCGATCTGGACTATATATACGGTGTAGCTAACTAAAAAGAAGTTTATGTTATGGTTTTGTGAAAACCTTATGACGATTACTGTAAGCCAAGAATTGCATCATTGCATTGTTGGAGTCCACTGAATAAGCGCGTCATTCAATTAGAGCGATAGGTTAAATTCCCTATGTAATGTTAGTTATATAAACTGTACTTTATTCAGTTGTTTGCTGACGATTTAATTTAAACTTGATAACATGCCTGACGCGCTTATTCAGACCCTGACAAAATAACTTGTAGTCAAGATAACAACCCATGAAACTGAAACATGTCTAGATCGTTTCGTAACAAAATTTTCCCGAAAGACGTAATTTTTTATCTCCGAAACCATTTTTTGGTTGAGATGGTCGCTATCTATATTGACGGTCATATATGTTCATGTCTCATATAAGTATACATAATATACAAAATATATATATATATATGTGTAGTACAACTTTAATAAATAGTTTTTTTTAAAAAGGAACTTTTATTAACATGTTAAACTGTTCTAATACATTTATTTTTACTTGTTTTAGTCGTGTTATTATTCTTGTTATTATTATCATTATGTTATAATTCCTATTGCGTCATATCCGAATAATAATCACAATTAATACTTAATAATGACAATTCTAAATTAACATAAATCAAGGTGATACCTCTTCAAATACATTGAGTTTTACGGACAATGAAAACGTAACAGAAGATGGCATCAATCAAAATTTATCTGAAACAGAAGCATGTCCGGCCAAACGAAAACGCAGAATCAGTAAGTTTATATTGTACAGAGTGTAAATTTTATTAATAAATATTGATTGCAGAAATGCATAGTTAAAAACACAATTTAAATAAGAGTTGTTAACAATTTTTTTAAACATTTCACTGCTGCATTCATTTAGTGTATGGAAGCGTCAAAGATACTATAAATAAGGACAAGATGCGTCACTACTTTGTTAAACTGTGTTAAAAAATTGGCGACAGCGTCCATTTTATTTTAGATAAAATTGCAATTTTCCGACGTCAGTGGCTCATTTTGTCATTATTTAGTATCTTTGGGAAGCCGGTCTTTCTAAATCAATTAATGCGCTTGGCTGAGTTTCTAGACTCTTACCGTCCCCGTATTTTATTTAAGTATTCATCATAGATTTAAACTATATAGTTGCTATATACATCGAACTTTAACTAGTTCAATGACTATACTATACTCGTTTAAATCTACGGTATTAATCAAATATTGATTATAAATATGTTATACATAGTAATCAATAATTAGTTCACTTTTAATTAAATTACTGATTGGATTGATTTTACGAGAAATGCCAACTAAGTCAAATATAACCGGGGCGACTACTTTTTAAGAAAATATTTCAGAGGTATATTTGGTCTTTCATATTTTGTATTTTCATTAATAGCAGTTCGAAATTCCAATTTTATTCAGAGAGTCTTTTGTGACACCGATACATTCTTTTAACTTGACAGTCGCTTTGATAATTTCTGGTTCTTTTTAATTTCTATTTTTAATTTTTGTTTTTGTGGTGATTTTAAGGATTTGAATAGAATGCATCCCTTTACTATTAAAATGTAAATACAATATTGTTTTATGTAGTTTTATCTTATGTATTTCATTTTCGATAATCGAATTCATATTATTGTTAAACTATATTGCTTAGAATGTTCTTCAAACACGCAGCATGTGCGTGATAGAAATAAGAAGCCTATTTTAATGTTATTTTTTAAAAATAAAATTGTTGAATGTATCACGTGAAATATATCTTGTATTGCAATATATATGTTTTTACCCAATTTTTACCGTTTTACAATAATTTAACAATATAATTTAAAATTGAACATATTAAAATTAAATTATGGTTTATCGTGTATTAAAAAATGGTTTAATGAAACAAAAACACATCTAATGGGTATTCATATATGTTGACTATTTATCAAACTATTAGATGTAATATTTGAAGCAATAATAATAATAATAATAATAATAACAATAATCTGTATATTGTAATAATATGCAGGAGGGGGGTAGGGGATAATTAAAACCATGCCTTTAAAAAATTTAACTTCTAAGTAAACTACTCCACTAATGTTATACAACATCATCGTTGAATAACTTTCCATTCTATATTATAAGATGCCATTGAAACATTAAGAGGCATGTATATATTTATGTCAGAGAATGTCAAAATACAAAATGTTGACATTTATAGTAGGTTTTCAACACAAATAATCATTCAAAATATATTTAATATCACATCTGAATACTTTTTTAAAAACATTTTGTAATATATAGAACATTAATAAATTACCATTTGTTGTAACCACATCTATATTTATCCAACTCGAAACCTAAAATGTTGTTAAACAAAAAATATTGTGCTTAAAATTCTGTAGTGCGCGGGAAACATTTTAATTGTGGGAATATGCTTCAATTTGGATAACATGTAATAAAAAATAGCATGATGATAAATGTAATTATTCGTAAAAGAATACTCTTACCAAAATATAATTAACGTGCGTACCAAAAAACGTATTCAGAGGTATTCTGAGTTTTTAACTGGAAATACTAAATATTTATTAAAGGAATTTTGAGTTTAGATGCGTCTAGTTATACGTGAAACAGAATTAATGAAAACAAGTGATTTATTGAAGGAAAAAAATTATAATTATTTTTAGCGTTCTGGGGTATCCCCATTTATTTATAGATCTATGTTTCTTTGATCACACATTTATTGCTAGATCTATATTTTTTAATGATTTACAACATTTCTGTTTTTTGTTACCCGTGAAATATATTTTTAGTTTATTAGTTCAAAATACTATGTATTTTTCATATTTTGTTTTACCGAAGTACTTACCTAGTATTTACGTATTTGAATATTTTGGATTAACTATCGTAATAATAATGGCGCTCAATAAACTAACTCTTGAAAAAAAAAAGAACAAGAAAGATTACAAGACAAAAATGTTGATAAAACAGTTACCTACTTGATCAACATTTTCAGAAGAGAGAAAACGAGAGAAAGTTAATTTTCATAGCTAATTTAACAGCTCACAAAACGAATACACTATAATTTTATCATATAAAACATATACTGGCTTACAGTACGCATATAAAGCGTACAAGTGGGCATAAGTTACAATTGGTGGGATTGCCAATGAGGAGACTAAGCGAAAATAAGTTTTCTTTTCCAAACGTCTATGTATTATAAAATTTGCCAAGTTGTTTAATTAAATTAGGAGCTAAATATATTATTTTGATTGTCGTGATTATTGTTTTCTTCATTCGTAGGGTTGTTTTCTTTATTATTATGCATTTGGAATGTTTCATATGTTTCCAAAACTTATCCCACGCACACTACACACATTATTAGAGTCATTAAAAACTTTAAAATATTCTCTCATGTAAGTTGAATCGAGGTTTTCATACACCCAGGAATATCTATTTTATGAAAAATCATGTTTACTCCACTTTAATTTAACTTCAAACATTTTTTCCAGTTCGTGGGATGACCCACATATATATATAGATAATACAATTTCGTCTGGATATAATTAGAATGACCATATTTAATATCTTCTATATTTCTCTGTGCATTTTTTAAGTTACAAAAATATAAAACCGATTGATTGTTTTTCGAGTATGTCACGACGTTTCGGGTGTCTTTAACAAGTGCAAAGCAAACACTTTTGCAACACAAGTGCTTTAACACTTGTTAAAGACACCCGAAACGTCCTGACTTTTAATTGTTTCACATACCCAATAAGGTGTTTTTACACGCTACTTTATTTTTAAAATAATAAGCTTACAGTATAATTGTTTGGTATTTAATTTTATATGTGTATACGGCATTCTAAAATTAAACATATACATATTGACAACAAATGTAACGATTTTACTGCAAATTTATTAAAGTTTTATAAATGTAATTAATATTCTATAAATTAACTGAACATTTTTGACGGCTTAAAGTTAAAAGTTTTATTATGTTTAGCCATTATTTTTTTACCACTAGTTATCTAGTTGTTCATACATACTTTTTGGTAAATCCATATCTGACTAAAAAAGAATAAACGCATTTTTATTTATGTTTTTATAACTACAATTTTGATGTTCAATTATTATTATTTTAAAAAAACGAAGTTAACCAAATGTAATATTTTTGTGTTTCAGCATCACCGCATATTTTGCAGACTAACTTTGTAATCTCAGTCGCTCGTAAACGTTAATTCAATTTTAATCAGAGAAAAACATATTTTAGGCGCTTTACCCTTTAAAGATTAAATTACATTTTTGATTCAAACAATTTTATAGAATGCAACATTTAAAGATATACCATTAACTCAAACTAAAAAAGAATCGATCTGAATATGAATATTACTTATCCATAACTTTTTGTATATTGAAATTGGTGGAATTTTCTGATTATATTTATAAGTTTATTGTTTTAAAATTACAAATTAGAATAATTAACATAATTAATAATTATTAATTGTATGTAATAGAATTGAAACAAAATATTTTATTGCAGCATCTTAGTGTAGATTTTTCATATATTCTTTAAAAATAAGTGGACATTAGTGACGATTTCTAAATATTAATTCGTTTAAAGAAAATAGGATGGTAAAGAATGCTCAATCCATTACTAACTACATGCTTTGAATTCCAACGATTTCTTAAAATAGTATTCATAAAAAACGATGGCCTACAAAATATTTCATAATTTGTATTATCAAAGTTGTTATAAGTTGTATATTTCAATATAATTAAAATGTTTTAAAGTCTAAATATGATAGGCATTTTAGTTTAGTCAAAGAAAAAATGATTTCTAAAGCTATAAAAGTTATTCTTGCTATTCTTTCCATTACATTTTTAGAATGTCAAATTTGGGTGTGAGTTCAGAATGCCGGTATTTCAATTATACTTAAGGAAGTGAGGCATAACTGAATTATGTAACGTAATTATTAATAAATAACTTAACGTACTTTTTGATTTTAATAATAAATTTTGACGACCTGTGAATTATACTGCGGCCAGAAATATTAAATTATAGTTGAATCAGCAAAATGTGCTCAATTTCCAAAATGGCATACTAGTTTCATTAAATTTTCTCGTAAACAGCGAATTTAAATAAAAAGTGAACCCTTTTTTAACAGTCATATATATTTTTTGTTCCTTCCGTTCCTTTACTTATTAAAATTCTAATTTATTGTGGGTGCTCAGTGAATGCTTTATTATATGCACCCAGTGAACTGTATGTAATGTATATATATATACATACATGCTGGTTATGCACATGTGCGAAAACTGTGTAATATAGTGTAATAAATGTTATAAATAAAGTACTCTAGTAATAATTGCCTTCAAAATTTGTCATCTCCAAAAACAGATTCAGAGCCTACTTGCTATTCTTCTGAACCAATAGCAGCAAATTCCAATATCAATGAGATAAGCATGAACGACCCAAGATCAAATCCGAAACGTACGTTTTTGTTTACTGTATTTCTTTCAGAACTATTTTATGGTGTGAACAATGTTTTAATAGAACCCTTGCCTTCTATATAAAGTAAAGTTTTATTTATTTATTGGTAATGTTATACTCAATTTATTTAAATTTAAAAACCTAATCAAAGGCAATAACGAAGGATTAAAATAAATTAAAAACTTAATATATATTTTTTTAAATACTAAATCTTGAAATCGAATTTGTTTATTATTATTTAAATTCAGCGATAATATATATTTTTATTTTAAAGCCTATACAATGTAATGCTTCAAAATAATTTGATATGTTTTAAATTATGAAACTTTTTGCATATATAAAATAATAGTAATGTATTATTTCTGTATTGGTATATTTGTACGACTATAGTACACCATTTAAATAACATACTATGTTTTATATATATAGGCTATATATATGTATGTATATATAATTCCATTACTTTTTAAAGTTAATACAACCGTTTTATATCTAAGTATATGTACTATATCATATATCATATGTCATATATCATAATGTAATATATTATATGTAAAACCTACTATTTTTATGTGTTTTCATTCAATCACCAATCTCCAATTCTCTAACTCATTATTTACATATTGCTTATATATCACCCAGTTACTGCAGTTACTACATACATATATAACTTAATAAATATCATAATTGCATAGTATACTACAAATCGTTAGTCAGCAATAAAATATATAAAATTACCCATTTTTAAAAGTTAAGGAAACATTAATGAATTTTCATCGGATATAAAATTTATATTTTAAAAACAGAAGGGTATTTTTTATGTGTTTCTTAATTCAAATTCAAATTCGCGGGAACAATATCCCACCTCTTTCCTACAAACAGAGCTGGAAAATATGCTATTTATATCCAAAAACGACCACTACGTTTGCATGATCTTTTTAATGAAAGATTGATAGTGGATTACCTTATATACAGAGTTTTGTTAATTCAATTAAAAAATATAAATTTATAGCTATAATCCTTTTATGAAATGGAGATTAAATACTAATTTACTATAAACAAGGTTATAATTTCAAATAAAATTGATTTTATTATCTGTATATAGCACAAAACAGAGTTTCTCGTCGTAGTGCACTGGTGACCGTTCATTCGTCAATGGATCTTTACTCACACCCCTCTGACGACGATGAAACTCTGTGAGTTTTATGATTATTACTATTTTGTTTTAAATAGATACTAGCGATAACTAACCATGACTGCTGCATTTTCAAAGTTAACAGTATATATTATTGTAATATTATTAAATGTCATTTTATAATTCATAATAGTTTACTATGTATGGTTGGGTCGCCTTGTTGCAACAAAAAAAAAAAATTAAAAACAGGGTCTTTGTTATTTACTTATTGTGTAGTGACTAAACTCAGAATTGAATCAATTTTCCAGTTTTTCATTGATTTTTTTACTATAATGTCACGTTTTTTTAATAAAAAATACATATAAAAGGCTCCGACATTTATTATGTATTTGTTTAATGTTTATAACTATAGCACTTATAATATAAAAAATGTAACTTGCATATTGGTATATATTTTCATATTAGAGGAAAAAGATTAAAATAAAAAAATACAAAATTAATATGAATTGAATTTTTTTTATTTAACGTGATTGCTAATGATATAAAAAGGTTCACAAAAATCTAGGTATTTATTGGAAATGTAACATATGATTAATTAAAAACATCACTGTCATTGTTTAACTATAAATACATTTTAGTTTTTCATTATTTTCTTTCTTCCAGATTTGTCTATATTTCTATATTTAAATGTTGAATATTTTTTCAATAACGGTTCACTATTTTAATATATATTATATATTGTATTTTACGTAAATTACTAATTGTTTTTATAAAAAATTTAATGCAACAATGTCCCGATGCAATGCACATAACTCGTACTAAAATAACATACAAACACTTATTAAATTGTATATACAATGTCTTACCATTATATAATTTGCACAACCGTGATAGTTAGGAATATAATATAAATGGCAATTTGTAATTAACATTTGAATTTATTAATTTATGAGAATGGAACCTGCGGTTTAGCGATCAGTGACCGAACTCACTTGCTGTCAATTACTTTGTTTTGCATAATATTCCTATATGGTGCCAAGTGCCTTCTTAATTTTATCCTATTCTGTACTGATAAGGGGTAATATCCGGAACCCAAACGAATACATATTAGTGCGTAAAGTTGATTACTATCTTTGACTAAAAAATAGTAAATAAGTAATCTATAAATCACATTTGTTGATCAAAATAGAAACGAATGTTTAAAAGGATTCGTTAAAAAATTCAAAACGTTTGATTTAAATTTTTTAATATGATCCTAAAACTCAATAGGTCCTATCATAAAACGAATGCTAATTGTTTATAAACAAATATGACCCTCAAAATGAAAAGGAGTGTTTTAACTTTACAACCAACCACCGACCTAATGTTCATTTATGGTTACGAAATATTAATATATACGAGGTTTTCTCTCAGCATAGTTTTGATGATACAATCGAAACTAATAGTACATTTTTTCTTGTGTATAATTTAATTTAAATCAAACTTTTGGCTTGATAGGTCAAAGCATATATCTGTTTATTTACACTTCATGAATTATACTCACTGTTAAGCCTAGCGGTAAAAGAAACATCAAATCGCATTGCAAATATTAATAATAGTAGCAGAAATTCAAAATATCACGTAAACAAATTTATACAAACTTACATTAACTTAGTTATTGAGATAATGTAGTAAGCGTTTTTTATAATTTTATAATTTTTTTCATGTCGGCCATATTCCATTATATCGTAATATATATATTTTTTAGAATAGGAAATGATCACTTTATTTTTACTATTTCCTTTTAAAAATCTGTATTTTTTTTCAGCGCAACTCCCTCATCAAAAATGGAGGTAATTGGTACTATTTAGTAGAACGTATTGGACGGTGAGGTTGATGGATGAAGTAGTGCAGATTGGTACCAACCAAACATGTTCAGCAGTTCTTTTAGGGAGGGAATTCAAATTTTATCTCCCCTCTTCTCTTTTTCCCACCTTTCCTTCCCTGTCCACACCCATTTTCCCTCTTTTTCCCTACTCCTCCATCCCTTTTCATTCACTTTTTAACCCCTTCTCCTTTAACACTGGCTCCGCCAGTTTACAAATTTAATAGAAATACAATTTAAACATTGAATAATTTATATTTATCTAAAAAATACAAACTAAATGATGAACAAACTACACGAAACATATATTACAGATTATATAAAGTAAGTAAGGAATAGCAAAGATGTACAATATATATATATTTATGCAATACAATTAGTTATAATGATTAGATAGAATTTTCTTCCAAAAATGCTTTAAATAATTTAAATTATCAGATCTCACCAGCCATATAGATAGCCAGACTAAGTTTTAGATATTTTATATGGTTCAAATGAAGAGTATTAATATAACTTTAATTCCGATTTTAAATATCATTTTTAATATGTTCATGTATGCATTTAATATATCTATATATTATATTAACAATAATTGTAACAATAGTAAACAATCAACAAAGAAGAATTCTTAAATTTAATGGTGACAAGGATCAAAAATATCAAAGAACACAGATAACAAGTAGATTTATAATATATATTTTCAAGAAATTTTTTAAAATTTGTCATCGACATAATATCAATATTTTGTATTTCATGATAACGTTACTGCTTTGATTTATATAATTATGTGTTTTATTTTCGTCTCATTATAAACATACTGATAATTTGCGTTTTATTTACATCAATATTTATAAGGCACATTTCATTTATATTGTTATCCCTCATTTTATTTATTTATTTACTTCTTGAATTACCTGACAACAACAAAGTTATACATTATTACAACCTTTTACGAAATAATATTTGTTGAATCAAAATAAACATTTACACAGAAGGAAATATTATTTTAAATTAAACGGTAAATTTAAAAGATTATATACATTATAATCGAAGCCACCCATAGTACTTGGCCATGAGTATATTTTTTGTTTTATTGCATTAAATATAACATTGTAAGAGTTCTAAAACAAAAAATAATTAAAATAGGTCGATGGCTTCATTTTTTCCATTATATATATATATTAAATTACTTTATACATGTTTCTCTATGTTTACAAATCATTTTCAGTTCATTCTAAACAATATTTTTTAAACCATAGGCCTATTTGCTATAAACTTTATTTATAAAAAAATTAACACTTCATCACTATATTTTTCATTTGTTGTAAAATACATAACAATGCTAATAATTATATAATAATAATAATATAATAAATTTAACAGTAATAATTCTACTTATAACAAAGAAGAAGTAGGCACTTGATTAATATCTACAAAACAAGAAGATTGAGTTAAAGTAACCAAATTCAAGTTTTTGTGAATACGGAACGGATGGTTTCAGAAGTCTGCTCAGACCAATTTCCCAATCCTGTCTTATTCTGATGACAAAAATCTTCTGAGTGAAACATGATAGTTAGTATGCCGTATAGGTTTTCCAGTTATTACGAGTTTTTCTATATGCAGTCTTGAAAACAAAAATGTATTTCACGGAATGTGGAAATGAAAAGGTCACACAGCAGTGTGTGACTTTAGATTTGTATGACATTGGTAGATTTGGACCATTCGGAGCAGCAGGTAAGATTTTAAAATAATTTACGCAGCCAAGAAGTATATTTAACTCTGTGGGTAGAATAATATCCCTGTATAGATAAAATATGATATCTTTGGACTACAACAGCTTCATATGGATTTAAAAAAAATTAGGTGATACATATTTTTTTCATATTCTTTAGCTCTTGATAAATTATATGCTGAATGTAAAAATGACCAGTACGAATTAGACATTAAACCTAGAGTGAGAAACTCACCTTTTTGAATTATAAAATCCTTATGAATATTGCACCACCTACATGGATGAATACAATACCTGAGTGGACCATGCGTCCTTCATCATTAATCCATATATGCATAAAATTACATAGTTGTTTTTGTATATGCTTAGAAAATTTTCCGCATATAACTGTGTGATTTTATTTTTTTAAATGTTGCTCGCTTGAATTTTTTAATATGTTATATATTTTAATTTGACTATTTTAATCTAAGAATATTCATATTGCATATTTTAATTATTGGTACAACTTATTATTTGTTGTAAGTAGTACGTTGTTTCCCCAATTATGTTATAATAATAGAAAAAAACAGAATGAATTTGAAATGTTTTTCTATAATTGCATTCAGATAATAGGATTATATCATATAAATTTGAAAAACTGATTTTGTCTTTTGTAATGAATAAAAAATTACCTGCAAATATAGATAAACATGTGTAAACCTCTAAATATATAGTTTTTTAAGTATATATAATGAAATCATCGACCAGCTTTTTAAATTAAGGACCACCGTGCACCTTTGCAATTTTTTGTCTCCAAACTGAATTCTACTGTCTTTCATATTTTATTTTAATTATTATTGAAGTGCACGTCACCGTTATATTTCTATTTTTATAAAACCATTGTATAAACAGTTGTTAAACTTTTTACATTATTAAAATTATATAATTTTTGACATGCTATACAAAAAATTTTAAATACAGTTTTTTGTTTAATCAATTTAACAGATTTAACTGGTTCTTATTCTTGCAAACGTGTAATTTATTTCAGGAGTTCACGTATTAGATTTGGAATCAAGTTAAGCTACTCATGAACTAATGTATTATTTGACTATTGTATAATTATTTGACTATGTATAATTTACTGATGGTTCGTTTATATAGATCTTTTGTATTTTTAATTGCATTCTATATTGTTTCAAGTATTAAATATTTTTTCATAACTGGTGAACACATCTTACATGTGTTTTGATGAACTTTGAATAAAGTAAATTGTGAAATACATCTCATGTACCGTAGGAAATGAACTTATTGAACTTCTACTAACATACTGGTAAGATTTAATACATGTGTAAATATATAATTATGTTTTTAAGCATTTCAGTTTGTGTATATTCGAATTTTATTTTGTATAATATTTTGTCATTTTGTCATAATTTCTTAGACCTAATAATCATTTTTATTAAAATTTTAAATAAATATACTTTCTATATTGCTTCTACTTTCTATAACAGAATACATGATTTTTATCACGTTTACGTTTGCTAGGTTTCATGTTGCTTAGTTTAAAATGTTATATATGTTGTATAATACCACTATCAAATTTTAGTTATTTTTCATATTTATTATTTTACAATTGTTTTAATTTTGTATAATATTTAAACCTAATTTTTTTAAAAAGTATAAAGGCGTAGAAAAAATCAAGTAGTATTATTCTTTTAGTTATTATTCATTAAGCTGTATTCTTTTCACATTTTATATAATTTATAAATATTAGTGGTGCGCATTAAAATATAATATTTAGTCCGTATTAATACAGGAACAAAGTAAATGTTGATCAGCGCCAGAAGGTATAAGGATAGATTGTTATATCCTCGATGACAATTTGAAACATTATTAAATATAATTTAATTAATCGAATTTTTAGCAGAGTTATATTTAAATAGTGTTTTTCACTATATTTCTTTTATTTTCAAAATTATAATATATTTTAAATATACGAATATGAATATTGTGAGATACTTTCATAATTTATGCTTTTAATATACTTGTATATTTTCGTAATATATAATATTCGCTTACTTATATATTCATTTTTGCATAATGGAAAAGTGTATGTGCTAACAACTAAATCATTTTATTGCATTATAGAAATACATTAACTCATCAGTATACAAAAAAGGTATCAAATTTATTTTCAAAAGAAAATTGCCTTCATTGTCAATAATGATCGCCACATCTTTTAAAAGTTTTATGTATATACATTTTATTATTTAAGTAAAACTCATGATAAACCAATCATTAGTCGTCACTATTAAAAAGTAAGTTATGTTTATTTCAAAATGAGCCATTTTATTATAATGCAGAAATGCTATAAATTTCAAAATGCGGAATTAATTACGAAAACATTTAATATAATTTATAACATTTAACGATTCGCATTAATGCATTATATAATAAATATTGTAATGCAATTTCGAATCACATTAACTTATTAGTTTAACCTTATAAAAACAAATCACAAATAGATGTACAATAGATTTACAATAGATGAAATAAATTCCTTATTTTATTTTAAAGGCAATGCATATTTAGCTAATTTATTTCATGTTGTTATTGTTTTTAATTATTGGCTGTTTTCTAAATATGACTTGTTTCATTCATAAATATTGGTTTCAATTATTTTAATTATCGTTGAACGCTATACATAGTATAGAGAAGACATATAGAGTTAGACGGGGGTGAGATAACCCAGTCGGTTAAGGCGCTGGTGATTAAGTGTGAAGGTAGCGGGTTCGAATCCCAGCAGTGTACCTTATCTCTCCCTGGCAGACAGCTGTGTCTGTCGAGTGTATAGCAATTCTTCTGAGTTTGTTCAGAATGCCTTCTTGTATCATCAAACCCATGAGGGTTTCCAATTAAATTAAATTAAATAAATAAATTACATACACATGTGAATAAATATATAGTTGAACTATAACTAAATATGTGCATTTACGAATATACGCATCTTCTATAAAATTTCTATATGAAAATACAAAATGAATTGTTAGTTGTTCCATATAGGATATAACATTAAGGCTAATCAACAAACATTTAATACGTTAAAATAAAAAACCGAACCATAATCGAAAAATATTTGTAAAACTATTTTATTTATTTTTTGTAAACTGCTTGACTGTTGAATACATAAATAAAGTTTGTAAATGACTTCGATTTAACTTAGAATGAATGTTAAGATTCAGATCCGTAAAGTGACTGGTTTTATATTTTTTCATTATATAACATAAGTATCTGAATCTTATTAACTTAATAATAATATAATGGCTGGTTACAATGAATAGTTAACACATACCATTACTGAAAATTATGTACTTAACTTTTTTTGCAAAATGTTAAGTGAACAATTGAACCTGAAATGTTTGTAAAAAACAACAGTATTGAATAGAATATCATGATAAAATGTTCTGAACCACATAATCGTTCTGTATTTCTTTCTACAGAATAAATGCTGTTCTATTTTTGAGAAATTATTGTTTAGAAATGTAGTTGTTTAATAAATGTATCTTTCACTAGTATAACGCACGTATAAATAGAATATAAGTCCTTTCACTAGTATAACGCACATAGAAAGAGAATATAAGTCGTTTGACTATAGGGTAAAATTATAGATTAAAAACCTTTACAGCTTTTTGTTCTATGAAAGCAGCCAAGCATACATATGCATGATTACATCATCATAATAATGTGTTGTATTTATAAGAGCATTTGATTTGCATTAACACGCTTCAGCCAACTTAATTATACTTTATGATACTTTATTATAATACAAAACAAACACACAATTTATATGCATTCCATAATACTTTTCACTGTCTATGTATATGGAACTAACATGCTAACATAAAGTTTATAGTAAAGTACATTATAAATTACAATACAAAATCTCTCTCTATATATATTTATTAATATAAAAAATAAACAAATTTAAATTCTGTTTTAAAAGATGTGGTAAATAAAGTAAATCAGTTCAAAATATTCATTATTATAATTATACTTTAAAAAGATTTAATATGTATATATAAATTATAGTTTCACCATTCTATATTCACTATATTTTCAAAAGCATGACATTTTTGTTGTATCGTAAACAGGAACTCCTTATACTTTTATATTATAGTAAGTTATACGATATTTTAATAAGTTGAATATATTTTGAGAAAGTGCAAACTATCTTAACTATCTTAACTATCTTAACTATCTTAACTATCTTAACTATCTTAACTATCTTAACTATCTTAACTA
>JAUZND010065960.1:0-17590 GCA_034780555.1 Coelogynopora nodosa | reverse complement strand
CAGGGGGGGTCCAGACCCCTTCGACACCCCCCCTGGATCCGCCCCTGTAGTGTGCATTATTTAAATATTTAATCAATATATTATGCTTAAATAAATGCATTCTACAATTTCATGGTTTTGAATTACAATGTAATTTGAACTTATCAGAAGTGGTTCAATTTTCACTATTGATATTATGAAGGATTAATTTAAATTTTATAATTTCAGAATATTTTTCAATATTATAAAACTTTATTATGTCATTTTCGATAATGGATATTATTAGGTATTCAGTGGCGGATCCAGGATTTTTCACAGGAGTGACTTCTCTCTGAGTAAGTGCCAAAGGGTCTGTAAGGTATTCTGTAAAATAGTTACAGAACGTTACCCCCATAAATATGTCTACCATTTTTTCCATATGAAGTTATAGACTAGATAAAAACACTTTTCGGGAAAACTGTTCCCTTTGTTGGACTAAACTTTGACATTATATTGGAATCTTTCTGGTGAATATAACAGGCATCCCTACTATCACATTTTCATATCATGAATTAATAACGCAATCATGTGACTTTATGGTCAATTAGGCGTCAATGTAGTATTTATTGGTAGCTAGGTATATTATTACAATATACTATTGCAAACTCCTAATTACGAATAATATTACTTGCTTAATGAGTAAATTTTATAATAGTAATAATAATATTTGCTAATAACAAAATAATTTCCAAATAGCAAACCTTAACTTTAAAATACAGGATTTCCTATATTCTTTAGCTCTATTTTATCATTATTTATACAACGAACACATTAATATTTTATTAATATTACTTTCAGAAAATGTATTTTTATCTAGTTTTACTTTATTTGTAAAGGGGCGCAGCTGATTCAGTAGTATGGAGTGGGGGGACTAGTCTCCCTAATCACCCCCCCTTGATCCGCCCCTGGTATTATTTATTAATTGATTTTATTAAAATTTAATCTGTATTCGGTATTCGATTTCATTAAAAAATGTCAGTTTCATTCGATAATTATATTTTTAGGTAATTAAAAATATTTGTTATCATTCAAACTTATTCAGAATTATAAAGATGTTTGATGTAAACAATTACTATTTGATATTATTATGCAACAGTTTTGGATATATTTTACTATTATATTGTTATTAGTTATTCTTTATTCTTTATTCGATACTATTCTATTCATCGCCAAAAGCTTACGCCCTGTTGAAAGAGCTCCTCAAAACTTAAGCACTTACAATCTATATTAGTAAACCCGTTAGAGTCAGTAAAGCGCGTAAACCATAACTCACTCCAATTCAAAGACATCGCGGTTACTATGCGCCAGAAGTAGGCAGCCCATCACCATGCCAACATTAGTCGCGCCAATTCCCGACGAGCAGGCGCAAACAATGGCCGGTTTCGAGCTGGTGGCGTGCTTATTGCCCCCTGACTCGACTCGATAGGAGAAACCGTCAAGTTCCTGTAACGATATATAAGTCAAGAAAGCAGGATTACAGTCATGGTAATAGGGTGGACAACAGCTGCCATGGTGGCAGCCCTTTTTGATAACGATGTTTTTTAAAAATAGAATTATTCTAATCAGTATAGATTATACAATACATATATGGGGTTAGGGGGTTGACTCTCAGTGCTTGGTTCTGATTGGAGATTGTCTTTTTAATACCCTTCACATTAGGGGATGACTGTAATGTACTCTGTATTGTCATTTTCAACTGATACATAAATGAGATATTTGTAACATTAACATGTATCATTCTGTATTATATGTTTACTTTTCAATAAATAATTAAAATATACGACAACTCATAATTAGCCTTTGTGTATATTTAAGACGTATTTATGAAATATGTCTTTTTCAAATAAACAACGACAGCTACCCTTTCCAATAGCTTCCAATGCCCCATACATCATCATATATGTTACCCGTGAGTATAAGACTATTATACAGTTATATTAAATGATATACACAAATAATGAGAAGCAATATATTTATAATCGATACAACCAAAGGTTGCATAATGTTATGTAACATATTCTGGTGCTCACATTTTCCCAAACGTCTGGGGTGACTTCCCAACAAGTTCTATATTTATTCCAAGATCCAATATCTTAGTAAGATCTTTGGAAAATATGTATTTCTTATATAATACGAACAAAACAATTCTTGATTCTTTTTTGTTAAGATGGGTTTTATTATTATTATTTTTTTATCATTATTATTATTATTATTTGGGATTTTTGACAACTATCCTATATGTACGAGTATAAATGTTGCATTTCCAAAGATAAATTTGAACGTGTTATTTTTAGTAGTATTATTTTATTAAAAGAAATATCCAGAAATTCATGTTTAAACTAGAAAATAGTGTGAAAATCATTTTTTTCCCATATTTTATAAAAATATCTTAGAACTTCAAATAATTCCAGAACTTGATAAACATTGCATTATCTTAATAAGAAATACAAGATGTAACATATCAAAGTGCATTAGTTCACTATATATATATATAATCAGTTCTCTCAACATAATCCTTCTAATTAATACCTATCTATTTAATCCTTCTATCTACTAAGCAATAATATTAATTAAAATGATTTAACACTTCGTACGTGGACATATTTTTTAGGGTTTGTAACGTGGAGGGGGGTTATTTTACCCCCACTGGAAAACCAAAATTCCTATCATTCGATTAAGCTGAAATTTGATATACAGATACCTCCTAAACACTTGTCGAGCGATTTATATTTTTAAAACAATTAATCGATTTGTATCATTTTTATGACCGGATTACGTCATAAAATCCAGTTAGGAAAACTATAGGAAAATAACCATTATATGCTATATATTGATAAATAAATGCTATAATTTTTGTTCAATAATACCAATTTACTTGATTATTTTTGCATCTGATTCCTGAACACAATATCTATATTTGTTGATATATTTTTATAATTATACTACTTATACAAATAAGCTATAAGTAGTATAAATGCTATTTGAGTATTATTTTAAATTGCGGGTTATTTTAATAAATAATTTTTGTATTCAAGTTAAATGGATATAATTTAGGATAAACTTATTTTTTCTATTGATGTTGCAAGTTTCAGCTCCTAATATCATTGGCAAGTATGAAACATAAAGTAGTATAAAATGGATCAATAATAACACCAATTTTTTAAGTAGATAAAAGTATTTTAGCCACTGAGTAAAAAAATCAGGGTCATGCGTTTTACAGTTCATCAAAAACTTAATTTCTTTGAAAAAAAATTGGCATAGGCTACCCCCTCCATGTACGAAGAGTTAATAATAATAGACGAACAATAACAATGAGATACATGTCGATTTCAAGGGTACAAGATAACAATGATGCAACACATAAAATCACAGTTTTAATTCGAGTTGTCTGACATTGTTTAAGTGAAGGGTAACAATTTCACTTGTTAGCGTGCTGTTGATGCACCAGTAGCGAGCCATACCCCAGAATCAAAGCCAAAGAAGATCGAGGTGAGTTTGAGGACACATAGCGGTCGTCCTCTCATAATAATGTGTCCGAGCATCATAAGGCGGCGCTGATGAAGAGTGGTAAAAAATAATACATAACGTGTAAAAGATAAATGAACAAGATGAACGAAAATCAATGGTGCTCATCAATTTTAATTAAATCTAAAAAGATTTAATTCAAATTTATTAACTTGAAACCTCCGATAACATTCCGTTCTAGACGGTGTCTTGCGACAAATCGCCAACGGCCAACCATTCCCCTTTAAGGGTGTTCTCTCCTCCTATTGCAAGACCCGGTATGATCTCTTCCGACGTGTGAGTGTGTCTTTGGCGTTGCTATGGAATTGGTTACTTACATAGTATTGGGTGTGTGATGACTGTATATGCCTCCATCTTGATAACTTTTCAGCTAACGGCGAAGTATGTTCGCATAAAGCTGCTTCAACGTGGACTGCTTTTCACAACTGTTCAGGTGAGACGCACTATAATTAAGATATTAAAAATCAAATTTTGCTTAAGAAAATGTTCTGCAGATCAATATTTTACCATTTCATAGTTTATAGTAAAAATATTTAAATCCTCTTTGGTTGTATGACTCCTACCGTTGATCCTTTTAATACTAATTCACAACATTTAACAGCATTGTAATTTCAAATTGCTACTCCTTTCACTGCTATAGTCCTCCTCAAGCTCATTTTTCATTCTTTCCGTCCACTCTTTCCTTGTGTTCCGGTTCCATCTGAAACCTTTCCACCCTCTTCTATTTCTCCAGTTCCCCAATTCTCTAGCTCAATTTGTTCCTTATTCACCCATTCTTCATTCACCTCCCTCTTTCTCGTTTTTTCTCACTTCCAGCTCCTCTTTTTTCGTCACCCACACCTTGCTATTCTCTGTCTCTCCCTCTCTTTCTATCCTCTTCCCTTCTCGAGTTACTCTCTTTATTTCCCCGTTACGCTACCTCCCTCCTCATTTTTTCCTCGCTTTCCTTCCTCTCACCACTTGTCCTCCATTTCATCTCCTCCCTTTTCTTTCTACCTCTCTTTCTCTCCCTTACCCTCCATCTATTTTTCTATCCTCTCCCCACTCCGTCCCTACCTATTCCTCTCTCGCTGTCACTCTTCCCCCTCACTTCCGGCAGCTAGGACAGTCTGACCTTGGGGTGAACATCCTGCACAGCGCTGACCTCTTCTCCAACCCGGGCACCCTGGTCCTTCTGCTACAGGCTGGCGGGGTGGCAAAGGCCGGTGTCTGGTGTCCTCGTCTCCTCATGCACGCCTCGGGTGGCCTCGAGGTCGCCTCCCAGATACCCCACGTGGACCGAATCCTTTCCCTGGGTCATTCCCTCCTCATCGTCAACCCCAACGATCATCTTACCCTGCCGGGCAACAAGCGGTCCAGAGACCCTCCTGTGAGTGCTTTTGGTCATTTTAGTTTCTAAAAAGTATTAAATTGGCTGGCTAGGTGAATCATATCTGTTTTTAATTGAGATTCCTGATTCTTGCTCTCCATCTTTAATTGATTATAATATACAATTTTTAAATATTGAACGGTCCTTCAATTTATAATTAAATAGTTTTAATTGATAATTATTTTGAAAGTAAGCTTTTTTAATTATTAATCCTTATTATTTAATCATTTATTTTATATATTACTCCTTTTTATTGATCCGAAGTATTTTTATGGTTTGAACATGTAAGTAAACATGAACAAATCTGTTATTTTTTGTAAAGGAAGTGATTTTACGTAATACATTGTATATAGAAAATATTTCTTGCCATTATCAGGCCTGAAATTGTTAATAAAAATTATTAAAATTTTTATCAATAGCACAAAAATCTAAAAATGTCTAAACGGAAAATTCCTAAAATTTTAACAAGGATAGTGTTTTTTAAAATTTAATCTGTATTATTTATCCTATGCATTTCAGCACTTAGTGTTGTCTTTGCAGGTCCTACATTATAATGAATTCAATAGTTATCATCTGTTGTATGGCAATGCTGCTTGTGTCTATTTATTAGTTTCAAAAGTACAATACCTACAATTTTACAGCTGTTATGGGATTATATTACCTTTTTCAATATTCCTCCTGTATCCGGTTTCTTTATTCTATCTATACTTTATCTATTTTAAGAAGGTAAGTTAGCCATTCGAATTTAAATTATAAAAATGTGTTGTAACCTTTATTTTAAATACAACAAAATATTTTTCGAAAAAAAATTGATGGCAATCACAATCTTAACATTGTATAATATATTTATAACGTTTATCTTTCGCGTATTATTATGTTATATATTTTTCATGTTTTTAAAATTTATTTATATTCAGCATGTCTGTTTTAAATCCATGAATGTGACTATTTAGAGATTGACATTGGTATATATTAGTTGATTATATCTATTGATTAACATTTTATCATTGTAATAAATAAATTCATATAATTAAAAAATGTCACAAAAATAAACAAGATAATGTCAATTTCGTGAGTAAAATATTAATCTTCAAAAGTGTAATGAAAACCCTCCGATTACGAAAAGAATTATAAATCAACTTCTGGAATCAGGTTCACTCGCCAACCGGGACGCCCAGTTACTGCATCTGGAGACGATGATCAAAACGTCGTGATTTGGTTAAAACCTTTCGCGTTCGTGCATTTGGGCGACATACTTAATAATGGTGTTGGTGACAAAATAAAATCAACAGTTTAGTTAGTTTTGTGAGATAGTTATTAAAAAATTAAAATAGTCAAGATTGGATTAGGAAAATAATATTTTTTGATGAATGCAGATTCTACCTGAATAGATAAATAAACAAACACAATACCCTTTACGGGGCAGTCGAAAATATATTGACATCTTGAATGTGAAAATCTGGCATCACTAAAAGTGTCACGGAGTAGGCAGAAATCGATTGAAATTGTGTAATTGGTGTGAACAAAATATCCGAATCAACTATGAAATTAGAAAGATTTTGCTTATTTTACACGAGATGGTCACAGCATTTGCAGCATGATTATTTATATATCTGTATACTATACTGCCGTGATTTAACAAAAAAAAGCTTATGTAATTTCTTGTCCAAATTTCAGGTCAATCACATGTATAGTTTTTGAGTTATAAGAAAAAACGAAAACATTAATTCCTGAAAAGTAGACATTTATTACGTACGCTTGTAATGTTTGTTAAATCACGGAAGTAAGGGTCTTAACGCAAGTGAAATTCCCAGCCCTCTCGCAAACCATCGCATGCCTTAGCACGCGTTCTGTAATACCGCTGTAGGCCTAAAGGTTTAGGATAAAACGTGTCCTTCAATCGTATAGAAAAACGACAAATTGAAAAATAGTAAATTATTTATTTTTTAAATGGCAATGTTGTGTTTTGAAAAATCCTCATGCGATGGTTTGCGAGATTGGTTGCCGGGAACCAGCTGAATGGCCCGCGAGGACACCGAAACTATCGAACGCTTTTTCTTTTTTTTCTATGGTGGCACTATTTGAAGAGTTTAGTATTCAGACAAGACCTCGGCATGGGAAATGACTCACCTTTCTATTGATGTTTATTATTAAACGGGAAGGTCAGTTATTATTATTAGTATACCACATTTAATTTAAAATATACTTGCATTTTTTACATTAATATCATATTCTACATATTTTTACTTTAGATTTAGATATAATTTTGCTGTAGTAAAACTTTTAGGCCACGTTTATTATTGCAGAACTGTGATGAGCGAATGTTTAGAATTGCAATTATTTCCATTTTACAATATAATAGTCAATTGAAGCGCTACCTTACAACCACCCATCCCCTGCAGCGCAGCCCCTCGAGTGAGGAGGTGATCCACTCGGTGTGGCGCCAGATGATCCCACGCTGCCCGGCCCGCCACATCGTCATCATGGCCCACATGTACGCCGGCACCGCCCTCGTCTACCCGCTGCAGCCCGCACCGCACACTTGCCCGCTCAACTGGACCAACAGTGTCAAGGAGACAACGCCCGCCTCTCCCGAGCAGGTGCTGGCCCAGCAGCCCTCCTCCCAACACTCCCACCAGCATGGCACTGGCACGGTCAACATCATGTCTGCCTTCTTCTCCGAGGCTGCCGGGATTGTGGCTGGAGGTAGGAGCATCATGTTGGCATTTGGTTATATTAGTTATATTTTGTTATTATTAGTCAAAACCGTTATTTCACCTCCAACATTAAACTCTATCTGAAGATGTGCATCTCGGCGCTCGATTTTTTTTTATTTAGCCACATTTTTAGTAAAGTTATAAAAACTTGCAAAGTTATGGAAATACATACATATGTACATGGTGTCCGCGACCGGGAAAAACCTGGAAAATGTTTAAGTCACACGAAAACCTAGAAATTGGTGACTTCAAGGAAAACACCGGGAATTTACCTATTTACAGGATGAAAACCTGGAATTGGCCTTTATATTTCTATTGAGTGTATTTTTTATAGGCACTTGCCCAGTCCTTATTACCTTATAATAAATTAGATTTTTGTCACTTTCAACTAACATCGCTTTTTTTCTGAATCATAGTGTATTATACTATTATTGACTTCTTTTACGCTAAGCTCAGCTATGATGACTTCAGGGGATTAAGCAACCCTGGTTTGCTGAGCTGTCATTGGGTAGTTGTTTTTGCTAGTTTAGATAGAGAAAAACCGGGAAAATGTATTAGCCTTTAAAAACCGGGAATTCGATTATGATAATATCTCGGACACCCTGTATGTAACGATCGATATAATTAACTAAAGTAGAATGGTATTGGTATAGAATAGAACTTCAGTACATCTCTACATTAGAATTAATTTTGTATGAATAATTTTAATGATAACATGTATTCACGTGGTTGGTTGCTATGGCTACCAATTGACCAAAACTTCAGCAAGGTCGTTGTCGACTGTTTAAAGATTACTGAGTTCGTTTTTTACTATTTACAAAGTGTTCAAGAGTATTGTATTGTTTAGTATTAGTAGTAATTGATCACTCAGGTACGTGTTTTTTAATTTTTTTATTTGGCCACTTATTATATTATTAGCTGCAACCGTGGGAAATATACGTATACTACGTATATTTATTATACTACTATCAGTAATATAGTAATGTATAATTTTAAAGTTTTTAAAAAGCAATTCCTAATTTCAAATGTCTTTATATTCGTCAATTTTTCATTATTTTCTATTCAATAGCGCCAAGATCATCTATATCATTGTAATACTTATATTTTTTACTTTCATCATTTTAACCCTTCGTACATGGAGGGGGTAGGCCAATTTTTTTTCAAAAAAATTAAGTTTTTGATTGAACTATCTAACAAATATAATTTCGAATATTTTTACATACCATAAAAAAGTGTTATTATTGAACTATTTTATACCTCCCCTGGGTTTTCATACTTGCCGATGATATTAGGAGCTAAAACTTGCAACATTAATTAAAAAAATAACATGCAAATTAAAATAATACTGAAACAGTATTTATACTACTTATAGCTTATTTATACAATTAGTGTAATTATAAAAATGTATCAAAAAATATAGATCTTGTGATCTGGAATCAGGTGCAAAAATAATCAAGTTAATTGGTTGCATTAAATAACAGTTATAGCATATGAGGTTATTTTTATATAGTTTTCCTTACTGATAAAAATTATACTAATTGATTTTAAAAAATTAAATAAAAATCGCTTGACAAGTCTTTAGGAGGTATCTGTATACCAAATTTCATCTTAATCGGACGATAGGAAGTTTGTTTTTCCAGGGGGTAAAATACCCCCTCCACGTAGCAAACCCTAAAAAGTATGCCCACGTACGTAGGGTTAATAGGTTAAACTCTAGGATATTACGATTTTGTGGGGTTAAACAGATGCCTTTTACTGCGGATTAAACATTAGCTTTTTAGTGGTACTTAAACATTATGACTTTGTTAAAATGGGAATCAGCAATCATGACTTAGTAGGAATTCTGGTTCAAAACATAACAGCCAGTCATTTCATGGCTATAATGCCCAACTCAAGTGATCCATTATAACCAATACTATACCTCTTTAGATACATTTTGATTAGTGAAATCGATCGCAGTGACCTTGACATTTTGCAAATTGATCAATGGAAAGACATAGCAACCAATAATGTGAATAATACTTTATTCTGATTATATGAAAATCGTTACAAAAATTTTAACGCGAAAATTAAGAAAACTTCAGTCGGGTGTCGCTTACTAAAGTTAGATGAGCAGGTGTGTACTATTAACTAAGTACTGAGCAATGCCTACATTTGCTCTAAATTACAATCTACAAATTTTTTATAATTATGTTTCTTTCAATTCTGGTTGTTAATTTTATGTAATGACGTATTTTAATTATATTTTCATTTATATTTGTCAACTTTGTCAACCATTCAGTTAGGAACGTTAAACAAAATCTGAATATTTAATATATTATTGTATCATTTAAAACATTATTTACTCTTTCACAAGTATTAACTACTGTTATTTTTTGCTTATACATCTTAATAAATTTTAAGTATTTATTATTTGTGGAATAATTTTTTATAGTATAATTTAAATAATCTTAATAAATATTCAGTTTTATCAACAACATGAAAATCTAAAACTGATTGTCTTATTTTAGATACAAACATAATAGGTACACATCAGACTATAGTCAAACAATTTCAACTATTTACTTCACCCTATCTGATCTGAGGGGGCGGATTCAAACAAACGTAAATCTCATTGACAAACAATACATTCAAAGCGGTGGGAGTACGGGCTTTAATTAACTTTTGCATTTAACCCAGTAAACATGAGGCCTAGGTCTGTGTTTGAAAACTAAGACTCCATGTCTCTATGTATTTGCAGCCGCAAACGGCACCCCTGTCTCCTATCTTCACCGGGCGCCCCCCGCCTACTCATCCCTGTCCTCCACCACGGCTGGCGGCCACCGACAGACCCCCTCAGCCTCCCTTCCACAGGAGGTGCTGCCCCCGGCTTACGGACGTAAAAAGCAGAGACCAGGGTCCTGGACGTCAGCCACTTCCTTCTCTGACAGGTCCGGCAACTCCCCCGGCTGTAAGTTATACTTTTAATTTCTCTATAATAATACTATCTAATGAGCTTCTCACCATTTTCCTTTTTTATCCGGATTGTCAATGTTGAAATAATACGTTTGAATTTGTTGGTGTTACTATGTGGTGCAATTAGAGCCTGCAAATTATCTCGACGAAATTTTATTTCCATTCCTAGAATTAGTTATTTAATTCTATGCTTTCAAAAAATGATGATTCGCGTTATAGGTTTTAATATGTAAATACTTAGTAAACAACTAATTTCTCGTGATTCGCAACTTATCCGCCCTATAAATAATTATATATTTCGTAAATAGCATAATGATCGTTACATTAATTAATGTATATCATTATTAAATTAGTGTTAATTATATTATCCAGATTCCTACATTATATTTTAGAGGATGTATTGCGACGCTGGTAATATTATATTATAAAAATAAAGTATAACAAGTTCCAACATTACAATGAAACATGCTTCGTATTAATTTCCATAACATTATTTCAAAAAATGTAGAAAATAAGTATAAAAAGCAAAATCCGTTTTTATTTTTTACGTTTTCTTTTTATTAATTTTTTTTGTGGTTTTCGCATAAACTATTTAGAATATAATTTTTAATTGATTATGAACCCGGCCGGTTTATAGGATATTTGTAAGATTGTACACAGTTTCTGTTGTCATTTTAGTGATGTTGATATTATTATCAAACAAATTTTACTATATTTGGCAGATACATGAAATGATTTCTTGTTCTTTCTTAGTTTTGTTATATTGATAGGGGAATAATTTCCTGAATGTTCATAATATAATTAAATTAAGAAATAGTGCAACGCGTTTAGTAATTTTATTACAGAAAGAACTCCTTTAAAATGTTACGTAACTGGACCCAGGAACGCTATATGTTATAACGATGTTCAACTGTCCCCTAAAGTGTCCTCGTGTATATGTATGTCTTGTGTGCCCCTCACCCCGCCAGCCTCCTCCTTGGGACAGCGGAGTGGGCTTGCCGGCCTGCGCAACTGGGAGTCGCGACGTCTCCGGTTCTGGCGAGACCTAAAGAGGCGAGTGTGCGCCATCGTGTTCACCGACACTGTGCTGAATCTGAAGATGCAGGGCACTCTTGACGAGGACGTACTGCGCTGGTTTGAGCGGGTGAGTTGGGGATATTGATGCTGTGGCCACAATCTGGGCCGTTTTGGGAAATCTATGAAATATTTAAAATTATTTCTGGTAATTTTCAATATTTTTTTGTCTATTTAGCACTGAAAGTAAACATTTCCCGTCATTGTTATGCTTATTCAGAGTTAAAATATATTTAGAACATTACTGTGATACTGTTACTTATTTATCATTAAAAAAATTGTACATGGGAAAGCAGTTTAGATAAGACATATTTGTCTCTTCATTATAGTGTTTTCTAGATATTATAAATTTGTAGTTTTCATTAATGATAATGACTTAGGCCCTCCTCTGGGATATACTAATAGAAAAAATTGTAATAATCTATCGATTTCTATTTCTCTTATTAAACTAAACCACAATAGTCAATGCAGACACAAAACTTCCGTCGGAAATGGGAAGTGTGGTATATTTTTGCGAGTTAAATAATTATTCAAAGTTTAAAAGGAGATCACTTTGTTATTTTATTTTACAATTAAATAAATTTCTTTTTAAAAACCAATAATTTTTCGAATATTGTCAAAATATTCTTTTCTCTCTATTTATAATAAATATTTTTTAAGGTTAATATTTTGTTAGTTAACTACACGATATGTCTCCTGAAAACTAAATTAATCAAGATTCTAGTGCATCTTCCTCCTTTCTCCCCACATCCTTCCTCCAGACAAGTATTCACTATGTGGCCAGTGTGGAACTGCTGAACAAACGGGTCGATCAGCCCAACTTCTTCCGCGATGTTCCAACATTCTCCGCCGGTAGGTATACCGACATATTAGTCGTCCAGTCAATCTTTAACTGGATTCGAATGAAAGTTAGGATATGTTTTGTGTGGCCTTATTTGTCCTATGTGACCGTTTTTTTTAAATCAGCTGATAATTTATCGCAATTAGTTCTAAATAAATATGTTATTTTTATAATATTATTTCATAACAAACAATGTTTAACCGTCATATATATTAATTAACAATGTAGTCTGAGCACTTTCAGAAAAGTCTGAATAAGTCATGTAAAGGCTTTGCGGTGCGTAGAAAGTTAGTTATTTTGTCATAGAAATACTTTTTAATAATCTATCTTCTGCACATTTTTTGTTTTATTAGTTTTAAAATAATAATAATTTGAAATACGGAAAACTTCAATAGTAAAGATGATAAATATTAATAAAATGTCATGAATGTAATCCAAAATTTGTATAAAAAACAGTAACATCTTTAGTTAGACTATTTCAATGTATTTATTACTGTATTAAACATGTTAACTGTGTTTTTGCCGCTCTATATTATTCTCCTATTATGTTACTTATATTATTTGCCACTAATCTAGGGAGTTAAACTCCAAAATAAACCAATACATATTTATTGTTCACAGGCCCGTAGCAACAGGGCGGGGGGGGGGGGAGTGGGCAAGGGGCCGTGGCCCCCCCAATATTTTTTAATGAAAAAAATTAAATGACATAGTTTACAACTGTGACTTAGCTTTATCCATTGTTCTGTTCGTATATTTCTTATAATACTACATGTTCGCATGTTCAAGTTTCCTGAATATATTTCTGTTTTTATGCTATTTGTGTGTACTTTTCCTATGATTGTTTATTTGCCGTATTTCTATTTTCTTATAATATGTTTGTGTGGGTTTCTTACGTCTGCTCTCCGTGCTTTATAGCACAGATTGGTGTCCCTATCCCGTCGCCTCAGTTTATTGTCTACCTTTCTGACCTTACAGTCGCTTCACTCCCTACGGTCTTATTTAATGTTATGTTTAAAATGTTCATGGCTCGTTAAAATGTTGCTGTTATTCCCGAAAAATTTACTGGTTTGACAATAAAGAACATTTTACCAGAAATCATAAATGTTTTTCATCAAATTTATTTGTATTCAAATACAACCTATAGATACAAATCTTACGATAATTATTACTTTAAAAGTAGGTATTTTGTGTCATTAAAATTATAATATTTATTAAATCTTCTAAGTTTATATTGTTTTTAGCCTATTATAGCATCAAGTAAATTAAGACCGTCTCTTATTTGTTGTCTGCAAATTATTCTTAATATTTTTTCTGTACAATTCTATTCCATCATAAGTAGTAACGATATGTCCCTTTTAATTCTTGGCGGCATCTCCGTTAACCTCAGGAACCAATGAACACGACTTGATTCCACACGCGGTGATGGATGAAACCTTCAATTTTTTCGCTCGGAAAATCGCCATGGCCACTTCTAACAAGAAATCGAAGCGATCTGCCTACCCACAAGACCCGGTCGATATGTGTATTTCGGAACCCAGTGTTGAGGCTGACTGTTCCTCTGCTGTGGCCGATGCTGGAATCCTTCTACACCAGATGACCACCTCCACTGGCGCTCCTATCTCCATGGACTACGATTGATTGTTTGATGGATTGTGTTAACTCGTATTGAGTTTTAAGAAACTTGTGAATTCAGTTGCCATTGGTTTCTGCATGTTTTGATTGGTATTATAAGACTTTATAATTCTCGTGTATTATTTGTACATATCGCTACATACTATAGTATTATTATTATAGCTGCTCTCGATCTCTTGTCATTTTCTATTTACTCATATTAAGAATTTATCTACACACTGCATTGTTTTGTTTTACAGTGTATCATAATTAGTTTTGTTTTATAAAATACAAATATTCATTCATGAACAATGTCAGCTGTCAGAGATTATTCAAAGGGTTGAAGAGGGTATAGGGAATTAGGTATTAGGAAAATTAATAAAATCAGGTGCTATATTCAAAAAAAAGTCCGCTACATTACGACATGCTTCCCAAGCAGTATTTACAGCAATTCCAAATGAAAATGAGGTTTGACGAAAAAAACCACCTCCTCCTATATGAAGTAAAGAAAAATTTCCATCCTTTTCCGAGAACAAAAAATTTAAACTGCTGGATTGCGTTGCATACGAAAATTGTGAAATTCCATACAGATCTCTTGGAATTGTTCTTCATTTAGTCGAATACGTTGCTGGATATTATCATCAGAATTTGCACATCTTGCAACATTAGGCAATCGCCTTTCATTTTCAATGGCCAAAGCAAGTGCTGCGCCCATCATCAACAGTTGACATCAAAAATGAAATCATAAATCCGTTAAAGAGCAGTTCGTAATCTGTTATTGTTTGGAATAGCCAATAAAATTCAAAGCTGTCGTTAATTGGCTTATAAACTATTTCGTTAGCGAATTATTGTTAACGTTTTCATATAATTGACCAAATTTTATATCTTTACGGGCTTGTTAACGGATTTTAAAAAGTGGTTTCATTTTTGAAGTTAACTGCTTTAAATTTGTTTAGCAAACTATTTCGTTAACGGATTTCTTTACTAACATAAGAAATGAAACCACCCATTGTGAAAAGTTCTAAATTTGTACAGCTTCCTCATAAAGTAGGTTTTGTATACATGTGAACACGATCAGCCTCTTGGGCACTTTGTTAATTTGACCGCTTTACACAGGATATGATACAATTTAAACAAAACATAAAGTTTTAATAAGATTCATGCGAAAGGGTACTTGTTCCAAAGAGGGCACTTTAAAACATTTAGGGGGGGGGCCCGGGTACCTTGTGAAAGGAAATACCTGTTAGGCCTATTTAACGAATTCTTCCGAACCGGATTCAGCTCCCAAATTTGGAGAAAAGCCATCATTACTCCCCTCCTGAAAGCAGGGAAAACTCCACCTGAAATCGCCTCTTACCGGCCAGTTAGCCTCACGTCTTGCATCGTCAAAGTCCTCGAACGCATGATGGCTCACAGAATCCATAACATCGCCGAAGCTAGAGGTTGGCTGAGCAACAACCAACAAGGCTTCCGCAAGTTCAGAAGCTGCGAAAATGTTATCCTCAGAGTTACCCAAAGCATTAATGACGGTTTCCAACAAAAACCCAGCTAATTAGCTAACTTTAATTAACTTAATTAGTTAACGCACAACTTTGACCCTGATCGACTACTCTAAAGCGTACGATAGAGTGTGGAGAGAAGAACTCTTTACCAGTCTAGCCAACTACGCCTCCATCCAAAATACATGAAGTGGATAAGCGGCTTTCTTCAAAACCGGCGGGGAGCGGTCAGAATGAACGGAAGCACAGGGAAAAACACCGAGACAATGCAATACGCGGATGATGTTACCTTGTGGGAAACCGACAACAACAAAGAAGCGGCGACAGCTATATAGAGTCCAGAAAGCAGTCGAAGCAGTTGCAACTTGGAGTAAAACAAAAAAGATGACTCTCAACAACAGCAAAAGCGAAGAAGCCTTTTTCTCAACAAACACGCATGAAGCTGAGTACACAGCGCTCATTACTCTGAACAACACGATAACCCCTATTTTAACACCCCTAGAATACTAAGGGTCTTAGTCGACAGATCCTTTGTCCTTCGCTGACCAAACTAAAAAAGTCTGCGACAAAGCAAAAAAAGCAGTAAAGCCCACTCTTGCCTGGGAAACACTAACTGGGGTTGGAAGAAGCAACACATGACACGAATTTACAACGCCATGGTCAAAAGCAAGCTAGATTACAGCGCAGCCGCGTGGCAACCGTGGCTCTCCGACAGCAGAATACGAAACCTGGAAAAAACTCAAAATCTAGCCCCCAGAAAGATTACAGGCCAACTCAAAACAACACCAGTGGAAGCCCTTCTGAAAGAGTCAGGCATCATCTCCTACGCTACGCATAGTAAAAAAATGATCAGGAACAGCAAGGAGAAGGCCCTAGACATGCTCTCTTGGTCAAAGCTACGAAACACAGACTTCTTCGCAACAGTTGGAGGAACTATGGCAGGGAAAGCTCAATCGAAGGGATGGAAAACAGAAGACGCCTCGATCTCAATTTCACAGAAGAGTTTGAATTCAGCAACTCCGACATAAACATATCGTCAACACTCACAGTCACAAAGAAGGACTCACAAGAATAGCTGAAAAAACATGAAAACATGAAAAACATGAAAAAAAAGCTGATCAACATACTGCGCAATGACGTCACCATCTACACAGATGGTTCAGCCACCGGAGGCACAAGCGACGGAGGGGCAGCAGCAATTATCACATCAGGACCGATGGAACACCCCACAACCATCCAGACCATTAAAAAAAGGGAATAGCCTATATGTATATATAAAAGGGTATATATATTATATATACATACATGATACAGGTCCATATTTATTATTTAAAATTATATTTTTTAAGGAATACACGCAGCACACATTAATGACACATTAATCACACATTAATGACAAATGAAATTCATTTATAATGTTCCGCATATATATATATATGCGGAACATTATAAATTAATTTCATTTGTTCAATAAGGCGTGCGGCCAACACCGTGGCGTCTTTAAGTCCGTAAGACAGCACAGATTTAGCTTGTTGCAATTTGGACAAACGCATTTTTGAAGTTCTCTCGAGGCAAGCACTGATTTGCAGTAGCGACGTTGACAACGGATCACGCTTTACACCTTCAGCATAATAATACGTATGCTTCCTAACCTTTACATTTTGGAAAATGATGACTAATGAAATATCATCTATATAAATTTTTATTATGTTTAGTTAACAATACTATAAAGTCAGGATATAAAGTTACCATATTTGACTAACGTTTACAAAAATTCACATAACAAACATTAGTGTGTATATTTCTTTAACGTTTAATAAACAATACGTGACTATGAGGTAGAATATGGTGGCCGAGAGGTGTCAAAATATAACTACGTGTTTTTATAGTAAAGAAGTAACTTATAATATAGTAAAGAAGTAACTTATATAGTAAAGAAGTAACTTATATAGTAAAGAAGTAACTTATATAGTAAAGAAGT
>JAUZND010065949.1:0-17590 GCA_034780555.1 Coelogynopora nodosa | reverse complement strand
AATATTCTACTATCCGTCCCTACTTCAAAGATACTAATTTTAACACACAAGTCAATGGCTGGGTAGACAGGTTGCCCCGATACGGCAGCCATTGCAAGCCGACCATAAATTGTCTTCAGATTTCCATTCTAGTCTCTTTACTACATTTCTATGTAACTAACTTACAACAACAATATTCCCAAACCTATTGTACTTTAATTAAAATAGTGCCGTTGTGTTCTACTCATCATTAGCTTTTATTTGATGAGCTACATGCCTATGTTTGGATTAATTGTGAAATTTGATATTTGACCTTGACCTTGACCTTATATTGACCTTTGCACATGTTTTTGACCTTTGCCCGAAGGATAAAATCGAAGCTTTATCAATGACCTCGAAGTGTACCAAAGGCCATATTCGTGTCACCCAGTGTAAATACTTTGTGAAAAAAGCTATTTTGGACCCCCACTAAATAGTTAGTAGTTAATTATAATTATAAAATTATTATAGTATTATATCGAATTTGTTCCGAGACAACACCCTCGGCATCCGCAAACCAGCGTCTTAACCACTCGGCCATTCCGATAGGATTATAGCAATCTAGCAATATTTGAAGAACTGAAAATATGTCATTATACATTATTTACATTTTTCTTGCTTTTTGTGAGAAAAATAAAAACCCGATTTTACCTATGTTAATTGGAAGAACTAATAAGAAAGTCATGGATAAAAATTTAATTTGATCACAATCCGTTGTTTCCATCAAAATATCAAAAATAATTATTCTTTTTATTTGAACAATTTGAACTATTATATAATGTCGATCTCTCACAACCCATTAATCGTCAATAATTGTGGGAAAGTGTGATTGTTTTAGCCGCTATGGCAGTGGCTAATATCGTTATTATAATGAGGTGTAATGAGGCCTGTACAGGTTGATAATATGTATACACAGCTCGTTCTCTTGTTCCAACGATAAATTCACATAATTGACACACATCGTATGAAACTTTTATTTTTGTCTGTTTATCCTCTCCTTATCTCCCTTAGCTTTTTTTTTGAGACGACCTCGAGTTCATTGCAAAGAAAGTCCACAGTCGATCCACACAATCCTACATTTAGTCCTCACTATAAGATTTCATGATCGAGACTATTGATAGACATAATCTTGTCTCAGCAAAAGATATAACGATGTTGTCCGCGAATCCCATTATAGAATTAAATAGTGGTTAAATAGCCACACTTCATATGCATTGCTACTGACTGCTAAGTTTTTAATTCGACTAATTATTCTGTTTAAAAAAAAATTAAAAACAAAATACAGACACTTTTTATTTGTAATTAGGTTATATAGTATTATTAGTATTTGTCATATATAGCGCGTATATAAAGCCTATTTAGGTAAACTAAAAACTTAAGCTTTTATAATATCTGATTTTTACCTCTGCAATTTTTGTTTTACTTGGATATGCAAGTTATTTACAATTATTAAAGCAGATTCTATCTTTTTCGATTTTTTTTCTATATTTTTACAATTTAATTTTTTTTCACATTTTGTTATACATATATTCTATACAAATTGTACTATGATAGATCCACCAATAAATAAAAATGTATATTATGAGATAATTTTCCTGACAAAATAGCTAATTTACCTGCAAATCATTCATTTAAGGGGGGTGACTCGATTCCCCCGAATCGTGCCATGGTTTCTTTTGTTAGTATCTTAATATAATTCAATTATTTTACAATAATAGTAAGATCGTTAATTTTTTTAATATAAGTAGCATTATAAATTTTAAAAAGCTTTAATTTTATGTGTACATATCTTATAATAAATGTAATAACAAAATAATAATAAATGCCTTTAATTAGAAAATTTAAACAAAATTTTAAATAAATGTAGCAATTAAGGATTTGTTTATTCATTATATTTATTACTTAAAAATAGAAATGCTGTTATTAATGAAATTATTAATGAACTCTTCTAAAAGCACAAAGATTATTATATTTTATGTAAATAATCATAAAGATATCATGCTTTTAAATATACTATAATACATTTTATTTTTTATTGAAAGTACCTAGTTATAGGAATATATTTTTTTAAATCATTTTGAACATAATTAATTAGGCATCGTCATAACGAAAATCTCATGTATAAAAAAGAAATATCTGAAATTGTTTTAAATATTAATCCGTTGATAGACACTTTTTAAAATTATAATTAAGCGTAAAATTTTTATCAAATATGAAAGATTAGATGTGTTGCACACATATTTTATATGAATAGCTTCTAAAATGCTATAATGCAATAGAAAAGTAGGAACTACATATATATATGTTGCCTCTAAAAATTCAACGCATATACAGCAGCACGTATACAGCACGAACAACAGAAATGAAGAAAATAATAATAATAAAGGAATATATATAGAGAAGGAGTTTATATACAGACAACCTATTATATACACAGTTTCAAGATAATATATATAGGCTACTATGGAAATTTAAAAGAATTTTTTTCAATTCTTTTTCTATATAATATTCGCAGACATAGAAGTAAAACTGCAAATACCCTATGTATATATTTTAGCATAAAATTTATAACCTAATATTATACATATATGTTTTAATATTTAGTAATATAAGTTTGAAAGCCACACCTGACGTAGCCAAATTGGTTGCTATTTTAATTGGCCAAATAAATTTTTTAATGATTTATTCGGAAGTAGACTTAAATAAATTGTTTTAACTCTTCATTAGATTTAAACAATGTATTTTAAAAGTAATAAAACCAAAATATTCAAAGATTTCATCTTATCGAATAAATCTGATTGAAAAGCTATAATTACCGTATGTGGTACCAAAACATAAGTTCTTTACCTCAGGTGTGTTCAATTGTCTTTATAATTATAGTTAACCTCATTTTATGAAGTAAGTATATATATTAATGACTAACTTTGAACAACCAATATATTTAGATTACGGTCAATATATATTATTTACTATATAAGTGTTAAATATATATATATATATATATATTTATTATATGTATATATTGTTAAAAATAATGACAATAGCCTACTGTATATATATGTATAGTTCTACCTGTTTATTGAACAGAACAAAACTATTGGTAAATAAACTAATTAAACCGTTAAGGCAAACATATAACTAAAAACATATTTCAGTTATGATATAATTATGCAAGACCAGCTAAAATGTAATATATATTTGGGCCTTTTAAAGTTACGACATTTTTATTTGCGTTCATTCAAGGACTTTGTAAAATAGAAGTGTAAAAAGAAGTGGCAAAACTTATAAACTCAAGTTTTATATTTTATCCCAGATTCAAAATCTTAGTGTGAAATCCATGTTTGGATTCAGCGTGCACAAGAATTAGCAAATTGAAAATAGTATAAAATATATAGTGTTGGTCTGTCCAGTGCATAAAAAATTAATATCTTATAATTAACATTTTCTTTTAGCATTTATATATAGAGTTTAAATTCGATTAATTTGAAACATTAAAATACGAATTAAATATTATAAATATATATTTTTATATTTGCTTTAGATTGTTTTTTTGTAGAACATTTTTTCTGAGTTTTTCAATATTCTGTTGGCTATTTCGAAATACACTGGGTACAATAATGTGATTTTGTTCAATATGTTTTAACTGATAAAATGACATAACTTCATCACAATGACATGACTTCATTACAATGACATAATAACATTTTAACTGCTGATTCAAAATCTAATAGATACGAGGATAATTTAAATTTACTCTATACAATGTAATTATCTTCCCGTTAATTTAATGTATTTTAATGAAAAGGTCCTAATTTCTTTGTTGAATCCGAATACAAACATTATCATATTTGTTAAGAAAATATTTTCAGAATTCATAACATATATATGTAACAGTTTAGAAACAGCTAAAATATAAAACTTATTAAAACTTATAAAACTTAAAAATCACAATATATAAAATAACCCTTTTAAAAATAGGAAACATTTTTTACATGCTTATAAACATAACAGTTTCTAGCTGTCAAACGAGATTCCAAAATGGGAATGTTTAGATTCTATCTTAGAAGTTACCAGTAACAGATACCGAAATGTAACATTGTATATATATATACAATGTGCGCATTATACAGCCACCTTTCATTTAACTGAGTTAGTTAGTTAACAAAATGAATAATGAGAAACACACACGTGTCAGAACTAATGTGTTTTCAACATGCTTATAGCGCATATGGATAGCAATAAACATGATTACCATCGTACATATTGTGTTGTAATACTTCGGGAAAAAGATTACATACCGGAATATGCCACGTTCCATGGCAGCATAGTTAAGTGCGCAGAAAACCTATATTGTATATACGGTAACAAGGTGCGTTTGAAACACACCCGCTCTCCAATATTTCTTACACGCGCCAATATATTCTTTGCCGTCATTCTCAACTCTCCCGTATAAAATCGCTAATATTTTGTATCATTGATATCTTGTAGCAATAATGTGTTGTCAATATAGGATAACAAAGCGTAGCATATAAAATTAGTTTTTAGGAAGTAGTCAGACGTTATCGTAAGCTCAAATTGTTAGAATCTAACGAGAACCAATATTGTTATGTAAAACTTAACAATCCTTCTTGAAATATTATTACTTATTTTTCTGTTTATTATATTTACTATCCATGATAATAATTTATCCTCAATAATACTTATTTATTACCTTGCAGTGACTATTGTTGTTTCATTATATAATAACTCGTGTAATGAGTTTATCTTGTTCAATTATAGATATTCTTGCCTTGTTATTAAATAATAACCAGAATTTACTTACATCATATTAACTTTGTGTTTACTCATATTTATAGGAAACCATATATGTTTCATACTATTACCGGGATTAAATGTTAGTATTGCGTAATAATTGCACCAGTCAGTAATAGTATATAGCCTATTTATTTCTTTGGGACCAATAATTAATCGTTAGATCTATCTTGTATTTCTCATAATAGTTAAGCGTGTGAAATAGCCTTTTAACCCCTAAGTATTGAAAATAGATTGTTTGTATTTCAATGAATATTAATTTCGTTTAGTACTAGAAGTGTTGAAATAACTAGAACAAATAGTAAAATACCCAAGAGAATAAATCGCAAGTTGCGTAAGAAAATTTGCGACTTGTTCATGAAAACAAAATCAAATCGCACCGCAAACGCAACGCAACTTTGCTACAGCGATTGCTTGATGAAATTGGCTACAGGCTGTTAATTAATTAAGACTTATTATTCCTATTAATTAATAGAATGCTTCCTTCAAATCAATTGACAGCCTGCCAAGTTATAGCAGAAATTTTAGTACTCCACAAAATTCTAGCAAGCGGAGGCTAATCGAGCCGAGAGGAAAATAAACTCTTAGACAAATGCTTGTAATCAATAATTTAGCTGGCATCACCGTTGACTTTCGGTACTAAGATGGCCCCGGGGACTACTAAGCTAGTGATACATTTGGTCACGTAATAACCATGGTGAGTCTGGTAAGGAAATTCTGAAGTTTTACACAATCATTTAGCACAATTTATTTACATTAAAGTTAAAATAGTCATATATACCAAACGTTGTGACACTGTACATGTAAGATATATATAGGAAAAATAACCCTAAAAAGTATATCCACGTACGAAGGGTTAATAAACGAAATTTGACTATTTTTAAAAACAATTCAACTGCTGTCACTAATTTAAATATTTTTTCTTGGTGAAAATGTTCATACTAAAACATGAAGATAACAAATTAAATAATATTTTAGGATAAGATATTAAAAATAGCTTGTTTCAATATTTAGTATGTATTCGTAGAATATTAAACAATTTGTTGAAATTGTTATCAAAAACAGACCTGTTAACCTCTGGACAACTCATTATTGCTATAAGATATCAATGATACAAAATACTTGCGATTTTATACGGGAGAACTGAGAACGGCGACTAAGGAAATATTCGAGCGTTTAGAAAATATGGAGAGCGGGGTGTGTCTCAACGCACATTGTTACAATATATGTTTTCTGTGCCCTGAACTATGCCGCGATACGTGGCATATTTCGATAATTTCGGTAGCTAATCTTTTCCCGAAATGGTCATTATGGTCACGATGGTCATTATGTTTATTGCTATCTCTATGCGCTATAAGCATGTTGAAAACACATTAGTTCTGACACGCGTGTGTTTCTCATTATTCATTTTGGTAACTAACTAACTCAGTTAAATGAAAGGTGGCTGTATAATGACACGTTGTATATACAATGTTATATTTCGGAATCTGTTACTGGTAACTTCTAAGATAGAATCTAAACATTCCCATTTCGGAATCTCGTTTGACAGCTAGAAACTGATTGTTACGTCGCTGTTATTTTGGTAATTAAGCATGTAAAAACTGTTTCCTCTTTTTAAAAGGGTTATTTTATATATTCAAATTTTTAAGCAAGTTTTATATTTTAGCTGTTTCTAAACTGTTATACACAGTCTTCCTCGCGCGACAAGATTTGTCCTTAAATCGTACTAAACGAGAGCCAAAGAAATTACAATAAAGAATATGAATATAGTGAGAAATATTAAATAGAGTGGTTAGAATAAGGTATGCACTGTTTTCTCACATAAAGATACAATATATAGAATATAGATATTTATAGAATAGAGTTCAATTATACTTGTAATGATTAAAAAATAAGGGTACTTGTTGATAGGAGAAAGTATAGGTAAGTTAAACAGGTAAAACTTTAGATAAAATGTTATTACTTGAAAATAAAGTAATGATTAAAGAATGTAGTATATAAGGAACAATTGATTAGAATAAGAAATGGTTGATTCCAATACATGGAATTGTAACTATTGTAAATCGAAATTTCTTGTTAACGCCATGTTTCTGAATTATAGATAGAAACATGTGATCTACAATTTAGTTTTTTCAAGAACATTATTGATTGTGTAATTGAGTACAATTTAACAATTGTCTTTTCGAACATTACTTTTGAAAACGGTGTTTTTAATAAAGTTACACAGTGTTGTAACAATAAATGTCAAGTTGTTAGAATATCAGATGAAGAGTATAGTTACTAATGTTCTCTTTGTATGTCATTTAAGATAGATAACATTAGAAATTTTCGCAATATTTCTGCGTAATTGATTTGATGTGCGACTGGTGTGTTGATTGGTATTCGGCATTGGCTGCTGGCGTTTGTGGAACGTGACCACGGGAATTCGTTTTCCAACTGTACGCGTGCTGGGTAACGACGCTGTCACAGGAGTCAAAAAGGCCAGAGGCTTCACGGGAGCCAAAGGTTGTGGGTTCTTGTCTAGAGATTGGGTGGTTTTCTCCAAAGGTTGTGCAATCTGAAAATTCCTGGGGGCACTGCCGGGTGTCCCAAATTTTTTCAAAATCTGATGGAATCTCTGTTTAATTTTAGAGAAACCTATGTTGGCAATTTGGCATAATTTTGAGTAAATGTTATAAACAGTTAGAAACGCAATTTTTTGTGTATTCATTTTCAACTTAAAGCAATTTATTAAAACAACTCTCGTAGTTTTTAAAAGAATCTGTCAACTTGACAAAATTTTAAAGGGTTCCATAAAGCTATTGCTTCATCCAAAATGGTGGCGAAAACTTGAAATTTAACATCTTCGCCTGATATTATTTAAAAAAAAATTGATTCAAAAAGATTAACAAGTCTGAGAAAAGATAATTTGAAAAGTTCGTTAAGTGCTCTTGATCTCTCAACTGGATCTTCGTCGTTTTTTACATAATTGGTGGATATTGAAAACGATGGATAATAATCTGGTACTGTGAATACGTTATCTTCAATGAGTGTTGTCATTCTAAAAGGAAAAAAAGGCAGAAAGAAAGAAAGTAAAATTTTTTGGTTAAGAATTTATTATTATCTAAATGAAAAGAAAAAGAAAAAAATTGAAAGAATAATTCTGATGTATTATAGACATTTTTGTATTTAAACTAAACTACAGATCTACTAAAAATGGCAATTAGGCTTGATCGAGTGTATTGGAGTATTATCAAGCCCAACCCATCCCAATTACAAGGTTGTGCATTTAAAAACAGAGCCGACTTAACATTTAATTCCATGTTCCCTTCAGGTGAATACAGTTTTTTTGGTGGAAAGCACATTGCATCTATGTAATAAGAATCAGACCCATGCATTAAAAAATCGATGACACCATTTTCACTTTCCAAACGGTATGTTTTTAAATAATGATTTATTTTCGGTGTTCCTATGGTAAGGACTTTATTTGGTGATGATTCTGTAGGTTATTGGGCTTTATAGGGACGATTTTGCTGTTTGGATCGCAACAGGTATTTGAAATAGCAGAATTGACCAACGAAACACAAAGCTACAAAAGAAGAAATCACAAACGACAGGATTACTAAAATGTAAATCCAATTTATTGATCCCGAAGATTGTATTCGGGTTTGCAATAATCGTTGAAATGATACATCCATTTGTTTCATTGAGCTCGAAAGATCATTATCTATTTCTAACTAAAGAAGTTTCGAAGAAAATAGGTTATGTCATGGACATCTATATATGTCCATGGTTATGTGTAGCCCAAGTATCGTTTATTTTAATAAAAATATAAAGGGGTTGATGCGGGGTAGTGACCCAAGACATTTCGTTAATGGTTCCTGCTCTAAATGTATATTGTATCATTTTGTCAGCGGTGTTAAAACTTATTAGCATGGAACTTTTTCGATTAGATTAACTGAAATGTTAACGCAATCTATTCCAATCCGCACAATTTGAAAGGGTGATTGTCTTTTAAATTCACAAGAGTGGACATGAAATGGGGATATAAATGAAAGGTAAAAAGCAAAACGCCTTAATAGAACAGAGAAAATCGGTAGAATTTGAACATTTAAGTTCAGAAGTAGACGGTGTACATTGATTTCTTTTCTCGCAATATTATTGCGTCATAAAGCTGATATGCTCGATAGTTGTGTTCATAGTTGTTGCGATACATAAAATTATGTCATATCTATGTATAGTTTTCATCATAATTTGTGGGTATGAATTGAGTTGTATGTATATAACACAACTTTTCTTGTATGTATACATGTACACTAACATACAATGTATGGAACGGAAAAACGCATTATCGTTGTGGAGTGCAGATATAAAAGTTACACTGATAACCCAACGATTAACAGCAGTTGAACTAGTTAATCAAAACCGTTTTGAACAAAGCCTCAATAAAATGCATGGAATCAAGTTGCATAGAATTAAAAGCCCTTTTGTCTTCTTTAGAGTTAGAACTTACCCAGCTCCAAAGAGCTAGTTTCCCCATTTCAATATCCGCCTTTTTGGGTAATACTCTAAAAATCATTTATATCCTTAAAACTATTAAATTACCTTTTCAACCCAACATAGAAATTGCTACAAATTGCAACAAAGATCGATGTGAACAGTGTATATCTCAGGAAGGAAAGATTGCTAAATTCAATTACTTTCAACCTATCACTGATTTTCAAAACTCTGATAGTGTCCAGAAAAGAAATCAATGATGGTTGATAAAACCAGAATATATGTTATAATAATTAAGCAAAGAGTTGACATAATTTTTATCATGCATAAAAAGAAAAATGAATTAATTAATTTAGTTAATATGTTAAGAATATGATATTAACAAGCAATGCAAAAACAACCAAAATAAATATATAAAAAATTACATTGATAAAGAAAATTAACCGATAATGATAGCATGCCATTTGTAATTATAATGAAATCATAAAATAATAAGAAATAATAACACAACAAAAATTTATTAAAACTGAATTAAAACTTGTAAATTTCTGTGTATATAATTGACCTTTCATAATTACTTTCCTTGACGTGTGGTTTTTCACGTACAAAGTTCTCTATGTCGGACAACATATAAATCTGAGTGCAATACGTCTTGCTATGTGTGTATACTTATATGTGATATTATCGGACAACATATAAATATGAGTGCATTATGTAATTTCCTAAGATGTTATCTATGTCGGTCAGTTAACAATTTCCCTTTGAGTTGTCAGTGGCTTTTACGTATATTACAGATTATTTGTTTTTACACGATTCTCAAATATTTGCCTCACATACATGTTTTCGTCAAAATCAATGTTATCAATATAAATAATTAATTGAATCATTTCACTCGTTTTCTCGCTCATTTTTTTCGCTTATAAAAAATGTCAACGATGTCTTTCTGTAGTTGCAAAGAAATACTTGATAAATCAAAAGCATAATTATGTGTTTGACTTATCTAAAAAAATCAATGCCATATTAGTAATAACTCGTACAATAATAAATTTGGAATAAGGTTTTCTTAAAAATAAATCATTTTCTCTCTCCTCGATACAATAATTTTCTTGGATTTTAAATGTAGTCACATGAAAAATAAAATGGGATCCCAATAAAATGTCATAATAAGACAATAAAATATCGATAAAAACGATAACAAAATTACGTTGCCCGGGTCGTTATTTCTCAATAATTCAACTTGAATTCGCTTATATGATTAGATTGTTAATTTTTTCTTGGTTTCCAAACCTCGAACAATTTTTTTAAAGTGTGATCTGAACACTAAAAAGTCATCTATCAAGATAACATTCAAATTGAATCAATCCAATTTTTTCAGCAATTCATAATTTTCCGATTTTAATCAATGTCCTCTTGCACAGCATAATTTCAATTTAAAATAAAGAATTAAACATTTTATATTCTTTTTCAAACACAATGTGTTCATCAAACATTTTGTCGACAATAACAGTATAATATGCTCAATTCGATTTAACAACTAGTGCACAGTATTTTTTAATCAATAGAACATGATTTTTTCATTTCTATACCTCCTGCAGGGGTAATCGATAAGATAATCGATGATAAACAAAAATAACAACAATTATTTTCAAAATCAAAAACATATAACAATTTGGCCATAAATTAAAAACAATGTAGTTTTTCTTCGCGCGGTATAATTTGTGACTAGAAACTGAACAGTAGCGACCTGTCCGTATAATAACAATATGATGTAATAAGCCTAAATTATGAAATTATGAAATTTTCAACTATCTATTACCTTCTGAATACACTACACGGATTCTGCATTATCAGTGCGATAATATATAGGAAAATGCCAAACAATTGAATTTTACCGATGTATCGAGTTTTGAAGAGGGGCATAAATTTTGTGTAACTTCATGAAATAAAACTAAACGATTTTCTATGATTTTTGCGTTTTTCTAACGAGTGTGATAGATTTTTCCTACTGCAAAATATAACGATTTACAGGATTTCTAGCTCTGCGAGGGTATCGGGCTATTTCTGCTCCTACCGGATCGACAATTTCTGCGTCAGATATGACGTCACTACTGGAAGAATCTGACGTTTCAGTTTCATTAGAGGGGGACGGACTTTTTTTAGGTTCCATGACCTTTGGACGGCCACGCTGTCTATTTGGAACTGGCACTGGTATTTCCTCTGATCGAGATTTGTATTGTTTTTATCTATCGATATGAACAATATTCTCGTTTTGGGGTCTGCCATACAGGGCTATTTTATAAACCTCTGGGATTATAATTTTTACAATTTTGTACAGTCCTGTCTAGAAGGAACTAAGTTTCTTACATCTCCCTTTTTTGATAACGGGAGTATATAACAAGACCAATTGGTCCACATCGAATTTTTTCGGTGTATACTTTTTGTCATAATACTGCTTTTGTCTGGCTGTGGCTAATTTTTTATTTTCCCTGATTGTCTGTAAAGCTTTTCGATGCTTTACTTTTAATCGTCTTACATACTCAGGAATGGTAGAATTTGGGACTTCATCTGGATGTCCGATCATTAGATTTATTGGTAAAACACAATCGCATCCAAAGATAATATGAAATGGACTGTCTTGCGTAGTCGCATGTTTACTGGTCCTATAGGCAAAATATATAGCGGGAATTAATTCTTCCCATTCGTTTCCTTCGTTCTAAAGGTTTGACCTTAACATTGACAAAAGAATTCTATTCATATTTTCAACAAGACGATCAGACTTAGGTGAATACGCACTAGTGAAAGTCTTTTTAATTTGCAAAAGATAGCACATTCCTCTGAAAACTTTAGATGTGAAAGACGGACCTTTGTCTGTATGCAAAAAATATGGACATCCATAAATACTAACCCAGCTATAGACTATCGTTTTAAATAAAGTTTCGGCTTCTTGATTAGGTATTGGAAAACATTGAGTCCATTTTGAAAAGTAACAACAAACTACTAGAACATACTGATTTCCTGCTTTTCTCTTTGGAAACGGTACAATTACATCAGCGGCTATTCTAGTAAATGGTTCCCCACTTTGCGTTGAGACCATTTTTGTTCTACTGCGCGGATTAGGGTTTTTTGTCATCTGACAATTATGACAGTTGCCAATAAAATCAATTACATATTCTCTCAATTTGGGAAAATAAAAACGATTCCTTACTTTGCCTATTGTTTTATCGATCCCTAAATGGCCTGCACCAAAATTGTTGTGTAATTGGACAAAAACATTTGATCGAAATTTCTGAGGAAGAACTATCAGATAAGTGGTTTCCTTCAAACCTAATGTTTCCCACCTTCGGTATAATACCTGATTTTTTAATTCTAGGATACCTATCTTATTTCTAAGTTTCCTTGCATCGGAACTATATTATTTATAATCCCCTTTTAAAGAATCGACTGTAACCTCGTCAAAACTATGCCAAATGGAGCCGATGACGTCATCTGTCTTTTGCGCCTCTATTAATTGTTCACGACTAAATACTTCTGACTCATTCACACTCACTGCGGCGATTGGCTCATTTGTTTTTGTTGACTTACAATTTCTACTGTGACATTGGGTACATTCCATCCTACTCAGAGCATCACAGTTCAAATGACTTTTCCCTTTTCTATATTCTATATCAAAGTCAAATTTCTGAATCTTTTGTACCCAACGCGCATTTTGACCAGTGACCTCAGTAGATCTTATTAAAGATGTGAGAGCCGCATGATCGGTTCGCAAAAGGAAACGTTTCCCCAAAAGATAATTACTGAATTGTATAAGTCCGATTACTATAGCCAACAATTCGCGACGAGTTGTACAATATTGAACCTCAGGGGAGCTAAGCTTTTTTGAACCGTGTGCTACTACTTGTTCCAACTCTGTATCAGAGAGCTGTGATAAAACACTCACGATAGCGGAATTGGAGGCATCCACATCGAGAATAATTTTTTTTAAAACTAGGAAAAACTAGAATAGTACTAGAGTAGTACTAGTTAGTCTATCTTTTAATTTTATTAAAAGAATTTTCCGCATCTTCATTCCATGCGAATTTAACGTTCTTTCGACATAAATCGTAAAGTGGACCTGCTAATTTTTAGAACTCATGTATTGTATATGGCGCCTGTAATATTGACTTAGCCCCAAAAAACTTTGGTCTTCTTTTACGCATCGAGGGGTGGGTCAATTTTTGATTTTATCGCACTTCTTCGGGTCCGCTGCTATCCCTTCAGAACTGATAATATGTCCGAGAAATTCGATTTTCTCTCTAAACAAGTCGCATTTGCTAGGTTTTAAAGTGAGATTAGCTTCCCGTAATTTTTGAAAAACCGTTCTTAAATTTTCAAAATGACTTTCTATGGCTTTAGAGTGCGTTACTATATCATCCATGTACACGATTACTTTGTCGCTTGTTACATCAAAAACTAAAGCCCTCAATCTACAAAAACTGGACGGGCTCGTTTTGAGACCTTGAGGCATGCTATTAAAACAATATGTACCCGTTCGGATAATAAAACAACTTTTTTCCTTTGATTCTTTATCAAGTGGAATTTGATAGAATCCATGGTTACAATCAAGTGAACTAAAAATCGTGCTACCGGTCATTGAATCAAACAAATTTTGAATAAACGGCAAAGGAAAAAATCTGATTTTCGACTTCGTAGTCGATAATCGACTACTAATCTAAGCGCTTCCGTTTTCTTTTTGACTAAAACGATTGGTGAGCTCCACTCCGACTGACATGGTTCGATTATTCCAGCCTCTAACATGTCATCTAGAATTTTTCGAGTTGTTTCATCTAATCTATGAAAAGGGATTGTTCTTACACGTTGTTTTATTGGATAAATGTAACTTTGGGTGATAATCGTATGACTGAGTAAATTAGTCCTTCCCATATCTATATTGCTGACACTAAAAACACCATGATATTCCCTTATTAAATGTTTCGAACGATTTTTTGTTGCTTCGTCAGTAGGACACTCGTCTATTCTCAATTGCTCTATTACGATATCTGCTCGTTTTTGATCAGACACATCTACAATTCTACAACTTTGGACACCCGTTTCATTTATTACAGAAATTCTACAATTAATCTCTATAAACCTTCCGTCTCTAATTCTTTATCCTCTTTGTTCCACAAAAAGATAGAAATATCATCACTTTTGTTCGGATCTATGATAGTAGTGGCACATCGGAATTTGTCAGTGTCATTTTCTGGCTCGATTAAAAACAATTTATTTGACCAATTTCCATCAGGGAGGTCAATTGTCGCTTTTACTGAACATTCTTGGTTAGGAGAGATAAATGCGCAATTACTTATTTTCAAAATACTCGGTTCCGATCGCATATCATTCCAAGAAATAATTTTTCCTACAATTTTGATAAAATCAATTGAATAATTTATCTCGGCTTTAAAATGAACCAGAAAAATCTAATCCGATAATGATACCATTAGTTATGTCTGACGACACAATAAATGGAAAGAAAAATTCATGTTCGGCTAATATTATTGTTAAATAAACCAGCCCACTATTTTGAATAGTTTCGCCACTAACACTATACTTAAAGTAATACCGGTAATTTTCAGATCAGGTTTATTGTGTAATTTATCAAAAACAGATTTGTGAATAAGACTCACTGACGAACCGCTGTCAATTAAAGCGTCTATTGTTAAATTTTGTACTGTACAAGTAATTTTGTTCCTAATTTTGATTAAATATTTACAATGATTAGAAACATACTGTATTTGATTGTCTACTGGCGTGGATCTCTCAACATATCGCTTCGACCACGCGTTCCGGGCGGCTGTTGGAAGTTTAAAGTACTCGCACGAGGACTTTGGTACCCTCCAAAATTTCTTTGGTGGTATCTTCTTTGCTCATATGTTACAAAACGTTCGCGCGCCCAAATTTCGAGAATTTTGTTGCCAATTCGACTGATTATTTGAGAAATCTCTATTTGCGTTTAATGTTAAACGGCAATCTTGTTGGTTATGTCCCTGACATAAACAATTTCGATATAACTTATGGATGTTTCAAGTGCCAAATATTAGACGAATTTAATTCAAAAAGGTGTCTTCAAGTTGAGATAACAGGTTTATATATACATATATATATAGAATGAGTTTGTATTTTACCGCGCTAAGCTTTCCATTTTACTTAAAATTATTATAACAAAATGTTTATTCTTGGATAACATGCATTCAATAACGTTGCATTAATAATAAAAAGTAATTAATTAATATCATAAATCAACAATAAATAATTCTGTATATATGTAAATTTGGAAATAATTGCACGAACATCTTAAATTGAAATAATTATTTTTATATTCTAATACCGTTTAGGAGATTGTGTTTCATAATCTACTCATACGCTGACGCGCACGTATTTTAAAAGCATAATTCAATTCTAGTAGCAGGACACTTTTACTTTAAATATCGTTGCACATTATAGAATAGAATAGAATAGAATATTATATATTTAAGGATTTTCTATCTAATATTTAGTAAATATTGCAAATATGACTTGCATATTTGAGAAAAAACCCAACGAATTAAATCGAAAAAGTTGTTGTGTCGTTATAATGTAGTGAGGCATACAAGGCAAAATTATTTAAATATAGAAAACATATTCTATCTGGCCCACATATATAAATAAATTATATTTTAATTATATTAAATCTTTGCGGAAAAGGCGAAGATTAGAGAAAAAAACAAACAGGAACAGCAAAATATTATTAGCATTTATACAGAAACGATATGAAAAGGTTATACTGCTCGACATGAAGTGAACAATTTAGATTAAATAGTATATAGTAGTAGGTTGAGATGAATTCAATAAAAACGTATGAACGAAGACAATGATATCTCAAAGTAAAAAAACAACGTGAACCGAATAGATCAATTATTGTGTGTGAAAAATATTGAAGCTGAAACATTGTATTAAGCTTTATCCCGGTACAAATTTGATTAACTTCTACCTCTCACGCCATTGCTTGAATGCAATTAATGAATTATAAAAGTTGCATAACATAAAGTAAACATCGTTTTTAATAAAATAAAACTTGGAACATATTAGATTTATAAACGTGTGAACAATGTAAAATTGAATATTTTATAGAAGAAAAAATAAAACAAGAAATCCAAATTAAAATAAAACGGGAATTTCAATAAAAGTTACAGATAATTTTCAAAATATTAATATTAATAAAGTAGATAGTAAAAAGAAAATTTTTGTGATTTTTGATACTCTAACTCCAAAAAATCCAAAAATTACAGAAAGAATTTTTCACTAAAGGTAGACATAGAAATTGTCATTTTATTTGTTTATCTCAATCTTGTTATGGTCTAGACAGTAGTTTTATCAGAAAAATGCAAACTGTTTTATTTTTTCAGTCTAAATGAAAGACATTTATCACAGATTATGCAATACGTGTATTGGAATGAATAAATATAAATTTAAACAAATATGTTTAAGACAATGGAATAAGCCAGAGGAAGTTAAATATGTTTTTGTAAATATAAGGAAGTCAACAAATGAAAGAGTTTAGACATACATATTTTAAGAAATAAATTGAGTCAACTTTATTTTGAATTTATTATTTAAATTTAAGTTAAGTTAATTTTTTTTAATTTTCAATTTTACTAAAAAAAAAGTTATTTTATTAAAAGTTGACATTTTATTTTTAAGTTTGTTTTATTTACTTTTCAAAATATGGATAAATATTTAACGTGTTTACAATCACTTTCTAAACCAATAAATAAATTTAAAATAAAGGTTATCAAGATAAATTAGGACTTCAATAAAATCTAGAAACCATGCAGAAACCAACTCTAGATAAATTAGATAAAAATTAAACTTCTATCACTAAAATGCCAAAATCAACTATAGAATTCAGAAAAGTTACTCAGAAACTCTATAGAAAAATCTCATGAAGAAATTCAACAAATAAAGGATAAATTCTGATTGATTTTTAATGTGTAGAAAAACAATTCAAATTACTTACAACGATGAAATATTTCATATTATATTTGTATATGATTTAATTATTAAAACGAATCAATTTTTTCATTAACTGAAAATATTATTGAATTAAGGAGCAGGTTTATCTCAGTTTGTAGATAATGATTTAATAGTATATTACGCCACGCGAATTGATTGTTTTTTTTCACGCTAATTTGTTTTTGCTCACGCGGCCGAAGGCCAAGTGAGCATATTAATTTGAGTGAGTAAAATTATCAATTCAAGTGCGCGTAAA
>JAUZND010065938.1:0-17590 GCA_034780555.1 Coelogynopora nodosa | reverse complement strand
AAAAAGGTATATAGCTGGCGCCAGTCGAGAAAATGTCTGGTCGCACAATCAATCCAATCTAATCTAATCCTAATGTAGTGACCTATTATACATATACATGCATATTATATAACTGTATCATATAATAATTCTTAATTAACACAAGAGATTATTTATAGCAATTTTAATGGAAACTGAAATATTTTTTTCTTATAAAAAATTACAGGTAGTTTCTGTTGTTACTTGTAAATACATTTTCTATTCAACCTTTTCGAAATAACTTTGGTATATTTATTTATTGATTTTATACTATTTATTTACTAATTTACTGATCTCTCATTGATAAATATATACTTTTCTAATTTATTTAATATTTATGTATTATTTATCCAATTTCTATGTAAACATGACATACAGGATAAGCCATAAGTTCCTATGGGCCAGAATTATTGATATAACATTTGTAACTATCATTCTGAATTGACTGTATCATCAAAAAATATGCCGCTGATGACTCCAGTAGAAGATATGGTAGCCCAAATGGTGACAAAGGGTAAGTTTACTTCCTTTTCTATCACCACTATGGGATCAATATACAATATTAATACAAATATATAAGTAAAACTCTAATTTAAAATATATATATTTTTAATTATTATATTATAAATAGTTTTTTTAAATTTAATAACATTAATTTATTAATTATTATTAATAATTATTATTAATTACATAATATATATATTTTTGTTAATAATATATAGTTAATATTCTAGTATATATATTTAGTACAATAATAAAATCCAAATGTTTATTGGGACTACTTTTTCTTTAATAATTTGTATTCTATTAAAAAAATATTTATTTAACAGTTTTAATTTTTTATCGAGGGGTTAATAAGTCATAATAAAATCGTAATATTTGAAGCTATCTTATTTTTTTTTTAAATACAAATAATAGCAATTCCATAGTTATAATCTACAAAATGTTCACGGATTTTCCAGCTTTAGATTCCAGGTTTTTCGAGATTATTCACATATTCAATTCAATCTATATATATATACCAACAAATATAACTGTGAGACATAAAGATGCATCACCCACAAAGAATCTGCTATTAGAATTGCAAATAAAAATAGAGAGACGGTTATACATTATAGCAGTCCAATATCTAACTAGATCCAACTGACAATGTTGGGCAATTTTGTTAAGGGCTTCATCAAAACAGATTACAAACACATCAGATTTTGAGATCTCATCAACTAATTGTTTGTTAAACACTGGTACTAAACCATAATTTGCTATATAAACAAGTTTATCATGCATAAGGCTAAATTGCTTTGTAATTTAACTGTCTGGAATCTGCACTTCCATTTAACGTCTTGCTTTGTATAACTTTCATAGTCCATATTATTTGTGCCTTACTGTATTATCTTTAATATGATCTTGTTGAGGATGTAAATGATATAGGAATTCTGCTTGAAGAGATTGACACAACACTAGGAGTGGTAGCAGCATTGAAAGAAGTGGCAGTGGGGTTAAAAGTTCCACTTGAAAAGACTTTGTTTGATGCATTGGACAAACAATTTTTTTTCTTTTACTGGCTTGTAAACCTACTACCTTTTTATGCCCCACAAATAAAGTATGGCTAAACTTATAATAATTTAGATTGTCCAACATGTTAAAACACTGAAAGGTATATATTCCATGTTTTTCCAGGTATTCTGTGTCATTCCAGGGTTTTCCAGGTCACAGACCTCCTAAACATAAAATGTATTTTAGGGGGTTTTGAATTTAGTTACCTGAACTGACTATTAAATATTATAAAAATAACATGCTTTTTCAGAATATATAAGTAAGATAATGAATAGACAAAATAGATAAACAAGATAAACTTAAGATAAACAAGCATAAACTTAGATACTTTGGACACATCAAGCGAACAGGAGCTGACAGTCTCGAAAAGATTGTGATGGATGGGAAGATTGAGGGTAGTGGTGGAAGGGGCCGACCTAAAGCCCGCTGGATTGATGGGGTCAAACGAATGACGGGAATGAGCATGCAACAACTCAACAAGGCAACGTTGGATCGGATTCGATGGCGAAGAGTCATAATGGAGGCCACGAGACGATGCCAGCCGCCATGATCGAATCAACACACAATGAATAGACAAATAACTTAATATTATTATGAGTCAATTAATATTTTTATTCCTTATAGTAAAATATTAATAATATACTTATATTTTTTTATTATAATAACTATTTTGTCTGAGAATATTAATATTGATAACAATATTACTATGTATAGATGTATAGATTTGATAGACAATAATCAACAGGTAAACCCACCTGCAGACTTGTTCTCGAGGTATTTGCACCTCATCAATACATAGGAATCAAACATGCAACTCAGCGATCTGTGAGCAAACATAGGCCACACCCTTGACAATCAACTACTCTCTAACATTGGGTTACATGTTAGATTCCTACTCTGTACTGATTAGAGGCAAATACACAGAAACTGGTCTGTAGATGGATTTACCTATTGATTACTGTGTTTATTAAAATTCAACCATGGCATTGTATTGAGAATTCTACTTGCAATATTACTATGATTTACTGTAGAAAGAGTTGACCATTTTTCATATATTATATATAAAAATAGTTTTAACTATATTTGAAATTGAAATTAAAACTAACAAATGGTCACTAATTTAAGGTTTTTTAGTTTTGATCTTATGGTATTATTGAATTAATTTAAATAAACAAATAATATTCATTGGATGAATGTATAAATGTAATTATTCATTAATTTTACAAGGTAAATAATAAAATGTAATTTCATATGCTATACATTTATTTATAAAGAATTTATTATAGTACAGTTTTATTGAAAAATAATATATAAATATTATTATAAATATTATAATACTGATCATATATATTTATCTTAAGTTAAATAAGATTCTGTATATAATAAGTAATATAATAAAGCAATGAAATAATCTTATAAATAGGTGGTATTTATTTATTGTATAAGATCAACATTTAAAGATTTAACTTTTTTGTATATATGGAATATTACTTATTATTATCATTAATTATATTATATAAAATAATATATTTTCCATATTTAATAATATTATTTTGAAGTTATATTTTTACTAATAATTGTTATATAAGTTTGTAAATATATGTATATATTAAATGTTATTCATAACAATACAAGGAGTTTTTATATTTATATAATATGAACATAATTAAAATAATAGCAATAATATATTATAAAAAAAACTAATATTATTAATATTAATGATAAAAATACATTTATATTAAATACATAAAATTATATAATCATGGTTTGGTTTTACTTAATTTATATAGTAAATATTTAGATAATAATTAAATTAAAATAAAAACATTAAATGTAAAAAATAATAACTAATTTAATTATATTTACTAAATATTTATATTATAATTACATAAATTACTTATTTACTATATAATAAATATATTATTATATATTTATAATTATTAATTTTATAATTTTGGCAAGCATAATTATTTATCTGAAATACTTATATTATACTTATACATTGATACTCAATGAAAATGTAATACAACTATTATAATTATATTATAAAAAATTACATTTGAGTTAATTATTTTAAGTAGTTGTTATACTTCTGTGGCCTGTTTCATAGCACAACAAGTTACCAGTAAAAAATTGATTAGGGTTTCATACTCTAACTTGTAACAAGCAACAAGTAACAAGTAAGGTTGAAAATTTCAATATAGAAAAAATGAGTCACTTGTTGTATATGATTTCACAGTTTCAATAACAAGCTATCGATTTATATAGTATGCCAGAATTCCCTAGCTAAATATTTACATATAACAACAAGTGCACTGTGTATCATTAATTTTTATAAACTTTCATAAACTAGTGAATTTTAATAGTTATTAAGCATGGATATTCTTTTATTTAATAGTGGTAGTGATATAGAATTTTTAGAAGAAGGTGGAAATCATTGAGTAGAAAATTTACTCTATACTTTACTCTATGGTGGAAATGTTGCAAGTCGTCAAAGGAGAATTTTCCGCGAAAGAATTAATTTTAATCACTTGGATGACTTTGAGGAGAGGTTTCATTTATCAAGAGGGAAGGTGGAATTGTTATCTACACGCATTGGACACCATCTTCTTCATCCGACAGATGCTAACATGGCACTAAGCCTGCAACAACAGATTATTTTAGCTCTTCGATTTTTGGCTTCTGGAGCATTTTATCACACAATTGCCACAGAGTTTCTAAAACTACTGTGTGCTGAGTAATACAAAATTTTGTTACTGCTAAAAACAATGTACTATTTCAAGAGACAGTTTGCTGGACTATTAACACCAATAACATTGCTTTTGATTTTTTCAACATTTGTGGAATGCCTTCTGTTTGCCATTTCCTCTGTTGCTTTATAGTTTTTCAAGACACAATACAGATTCCGTAAATTCTCTATTGTTATATTCTTTATGAGTATACCTAATATCTTGACACGTTTTTAAATAGTCATCACATTTCTCTTATTGGTGTTTTTACACTCAACAATGCATTTTCTTTCTTTGATATCGGACGGCTCACGTGTTTCTTTTAAGTTGACGATTGAGGGGGTGTTTCCCATCGATTTTAGTCTGTTTATATGAATTGTATTTACTTGTTTCAACAAAAATTTTCCCAAAAAAAGTTAGCCCAATGGCTAGTTACGCGCCTGGTACATGATATGGAAAAAGTAAATGATTATCATTACATAAAAGCTAACATTTTCTTGAATACACCGTTAAATTCCCATTGAGTTATTTGTTTTTATGCTAATTTAGTATATTAAAACTATAAGTTCAGGCAAACGCTATAATAAAGCTGCCTTTATTATAATTGATTTCAATAGTGTTGCATTCAAAATATTTTAGTATATATTTCAATTAATACCTTTAAAAATAATTTTACAATATATCGCATATTACAATTAAAATAGACTACATATAAATACGGAAAATACTATAAGTACTTATTGATTCATCTGTTAATATTAAGACGTGTTAATATTATAAAAATATAAGCATGTAGTAAAATATTTCAATTTAAATACATTTCAAATTTATCTATATACTAATGGTTTTTCATGGTAGAAATACATGGCCTAATTATTTTTTAGGCATTTGAATTTTAGAATATTAAATTGATATACGAAATATTTCGTAAATAATGACTATGAGTTGAACATTAATATTTTATATTAAGGATTATTGTTGTAAATATTACATACGTTAGTGAAGCATATTTGCATTATTAATTTTTAAATTTATAATACGTACCATATGTATTTCACACTTATTTTTAAAGAAAATATTAAGGCTGTTGCATGCAGTTCGTTTTATAACAAACACACTTAATTTCCCTAACTTTGTTCCAATGAAATATTTGACTAAGTTACAGTATTAAATTCAATGAATTAGAAATTACATAATTTGTTGCAGTAGTATAAAATCACAACACACAAGAAATATGTATAACGAAAACATGATCAAAAGTTACCAATGCGTTATTATATAGCATAATATTCAGAACTGCAGTGCGATACATTAATATTATTTTAGATTTTAATTAATATGTATCTTATGTTATTATTTAATTATGTAACTGTATGATATCTGAATTATGAAAGATATAAAAATATTCCTAATATAGTAGTATTTCATTAGTTCTATGTAAATTACCATTAAAATAAAAACAAAAATTGTCAAACTAGTTTCGATTTTATCTGCTTCAATGAATATAATAATGTATAAAAGCAAATTGCAGAAAAATTATATAATAAAACATATATATACATATACAACACTCATTAAACATTTAATAAATACATTTATTTGAAATATATCTTAAATATTTTTTTAAATAATTAATTTTTGTCTAATATAATAATTATTATATAATTAATATATATGAGTTAAAATGAATTATACACATTGAAAAAAGATTTCAATGCAACTATTTTTGTACATGTTTGTGTTTTTATTTGATTTAATGAAAAATTCATCAGCATCGTTTGATAACCATTGACTTAATAATAACTATATAATGCTGTATATGTTATACCCATAGACATATACTAGTTGTATTATAATAAGACATTAATATAAGTTCATTAATATAGACAAACAATTATATATCTATGGTTATACCCATCGGAATTATTTTTTTATTCAAGGTTAATTGAATACATCTTTGTTAAGAAGACTGTGTTAGCCCAAATTCAGAAATATAACATTTAAATAAATTAAAAAATGAAACAAAATTGTGGTATTTACACAAAATATTTTCTTTTTATTTCGAAATTTGTTCTTTTTTATGTGTTTACTTTTACAAAATATATGTGGGCGTTTAAACGTATTTACAGTGTTTTCATGGAAAAAGATAAACAAACCCGCAAGTTTTAAATTCGTAGCAAGTTCTCTAAATTTGCCTTTGTGTAATACAGTTATAGATTTTACAATGTACTATGTTCTGGATATTAATGTTTATATTGATTTGTATCTTTATTATAATGTCTATACATAATAATTTCCTATTTATAGACATAGTTATGAGCGGTTTTTTAACTCTATATGATTGAACATTTAGAATTTAATGTTATTGTTGATTATGGAAATGGTCAAGTCAGCCAAGTATTTTGTTGGGATGTAATTTGGTATATAAGGATAGATATATTTTAAAAGTGATTTTTGAATTCGATTAAAATGTTTCCATTTTATATACTATTATGCTTATAGCCATGGCATAGTCATAAAAAATGACAAAAAGTCACTATTTGTCCAATCTATAACAATTATTGCAGTGTCTGGAGAACTGCCATGCAGTTATTTAGAGTAGAACAACCAGGAGTGGTAACATATATGTTACCAACAAGTTGCAAATTAGGACAGTTTTTTGAACCATCCTACAAAATTAAGTTCCAAAAACACTAGTCACTACCAGTACCACTCAATAATAAATTTGTATAACAAAATTAAAGATAAAATGTTTTCATGACAAAATATCAGTAAACAAGTTAACAAAAACAAGATTTTATAATATATTGATATTGTTAACCTTGGCTCTATTAGTATTACATTAAACTGCTTCATAAAATGAACTTTTTCTGACAGTTTTCTTGACCAGAAAGTTATTTGCACCTGGTAGTATTCTAGCCCACTGCATGCAGATAGAGGGGTTTCTTAAGTGCCTGGAAACCCATTTCCTATAACCAGTAATTTTTTTTTCATACTTATAATTTCTGTTTTTTAATTTATCCTGAATTTTGATGATGCACTTTTCTAAAATTTATAAACCTTATTTGAAAAAATGCCTATCTGCATGCCTGCACTGCACTACATTACTGCCCTGCAGTTCTCTAGCAAGAGCCAACAATCATGATAAAAACATTAAAATATTACTTTTTGTGTCTATAATTATATAAGCCACAGTTATAAAGAGCACTTTTTAAAATATTTTATTTTTAGTAAACTGCGATGAATTTTGATACTGTCATGATTAATAACAATACCTACTTTTTGAATAAAAATTTCAATAAAAATGTTCAGTCACTTTTGACTGAACATTTTTATTCAAATCCTCATCATTATCTCAAAACAAATAATAAGAAAACCAGCAAGTATATATTAATTAATAGAGTATCGTTAATTTTTAGGTCATTCAAATCTTTAACATTATTTAAAGTTTAAATACGTTTCAAACTAAAATTTTGAATCTGTTTTATACATGTTTATTTGAACTTTAAAAACGACTTATCTGTAATAATTTGTGGTAATGCTTATACTTTGGCTTTTACTTTATTAAGACATTATAGTTACTGATATTAAATTACAAATTATTTTACTCTTGATTTATTTCTTAATTCTAAACAATAAGATGATGTAAAATCAATTTTGATTTAAAATATATCATCTTCTATAGAAACATTAGATAAATAAATGTATGGCCTTAAAACAACACTGGAATAGAGTAGGTTTATAAAATTGCCATTTTTGATCATACTGTAAGATAAGGCCAAAAGAATTATAAATCTAAATCAGGGAATCCTGCTTTCAGAAACCTGGGAAATCTGATCAAATCAGGGAATGTTGCTGGGTATTTTGCTATGAAACATGACTGTTTTTAAATAATGTGATATTGATGCCATCCCAGCACTTATAGCAATACATTAAGGTTAAGACTTAGGGGTGGGGCACAATAAGACATATACAATATTATTGTTAAACAGTCATATTATCTCAGTATTTTATTGTTCTATTTTTAGATTCACAAGGAAAAGTCTCTAGAATATTTATTAAGATTTTGTTGGTTTTTAATTTGAATGATTATTATCATATAAGTATGTATATTTAAATTATTTAAGAGTGTTTCAGTTTTAAACCCACCAAATCAGACTTGAGTCAAAATCTGATATTAAAAATCAAATTTAACATGATGTTAATGCATTACTTTCTTGGATATTCATTGGTTTTTTATGTATCTGTAACACCCAATTCTTAGAGAATAAAACTGCAAGATTATTAAACATGTGAAGTGCACATGATTGGTAATGAAATATTGGGCAAGCTATAATTTAGTGAAGTCTGAAGAATAGGTTGTGTTAGGTTGGCTGTTCTGCCATTGGAATATACATAAATAGCTATCCATATAGTAGACCAGAATAGGGTTAGGTGAATATTTTAGATATCCAAAATTTAATACAGTATCAATGTTCAGATGTGCAAATGTACATAATATGATTCAGATATTATTCAAAATTGGTGTAACAAAATGTGCTCCATTTTACTGAAAATTATATTGACTTTTTTTGCAAATAACATAGATGCTTGTGAAGCTGAATTTCATTAGTACAATAAAATGGCAATGAATTTAGAAATGTGATAAGCTGTCTTCAATCAAGGAATATGTAGCATTATGTGAGAGCTGTATATATCATAATATATCAATTTTACTTAAAATCTTTGCTACAATTCCTGTCATAAATGCAATATGCAAACATTCTTTCAGTGCACTATGGCTACTAAAAACCTACTTCCATTATACTTTTTGGCCATATATAAGGACATAACTTTTAAATACAATGATGTTCTAGATGCATTACATACACACATCTTTTGTTTTTAGTTCAACTAATTAAATGATACTAATTTTTCTATTCATTTCATTATCAATGTATAATACTAATTTTTTTTTTGAATCAACACAGACTAGAATATATGTGTATAGGTGTATATTTATTTATATGTAAATGGTACACTGTCTTGGGATCCATAAGGCAGCCCACTTATTTGTACACAATGTTGTCTATTTTACAATATTTTTTATTAAATCTAAATGTAATTTCTATAATTCAATTTTTACACCTTTTTTGTATAATGTAATGATATAAACTTATTTATAAATTATAATTAAATGCATAAGAATAATATGCATTTTTAGATAGAATATTCTATATATGCTTTTGTTCTTTTTTATATTTAAAATGAGAGGATGTCCAGATTTTCATTAATACATGTGCAAGGTATAGGAGGGGCATACTTTGTAAAAAGTGACCCCCTCTGCTGTAAAATCTTTTTGATTAAACATATTCTATTTAGCTATTTGTTATAGGTTAATACATTTATAATTTATATTTAATCAATAAAATAGCTAAATGCAAAATAACATTTTGGAATTAGTATCAGATTTCATTCCAGGTTACTTGGAATTGGAATGGATTTATGGTATTGAAATCTGGTTTAACTATAACTATCAACATGACATTGTAATTTAAACAATTTTCAATTTGAGATACCTATCTTTATATACCAGTATCAGATTTATTCCTCCAGAATATTTGAGTTAGCTACTCAACTTATATTTTATTGAAATAAAGTTAATAGTGTAAAATTATCATATTTTTAATTTATAGTATAACTGTATTTATATAATTTTAATATACAATTTTTATAATGATAGCCTTTATTGAATTTTAATATAGTCTTAAAAATATTATATTTATGAAATCCTCTTAGACTTAAAGAAATGTACAGTTTAATTATATATGATTGCTGATGATTATAGCTCCAATTTTTAAATCATAAAATGTAATTGAGCTATGAAAAGTAATGCATTATAGTAAATGTTGAAGAGTAATCATGCAGATTACTTTTTATCTCTAAAAAACATATTTAATAACTTCTACAATTTTTCACATGCTAATTTATTGTACTCATTTATTAATAGATTAATAGATTATTTATATATAGTCTCAGCATAATATTATTTATGAAATATACATAAACTGATTGTTTTTGACTTTTAGTAATTATTTCTTTGTCCAGGGGGTAACTTATATCATCTTATATTATTTATTTGAAAAGTTCAATATGTATATATTTATTTTGTCTTCTGTTATCATTCCCAGTTATATGACATAGAATCATTTAACTAGTATTTTAAGACTTTATGTATATTTCTCGAAAATGGACTAATTTATGACATTTTAAAAGCTAGTATACTTAAATTTTTCTAGATGGCTTTATATTATAATTATGTTATTACATATTAGTCGCCAAATTTAATGGATATATTCCTAAAACTGTAATAGTGTTTGCAGGGTGGTGGTTTATTTTGATAAATATCTATGCTTGAATTAAAATATGTTATGTTTATGCATACCATATTATTAATAAATATATATATATTACGAATATGAAGAATATATATTTTTGTTAAGAAAATGTTTATATATTTAAGGAATAACAAGTTATTATGTTTTTGGATACTAATCTATATATAAAATGAGTTTATATATATGTAACAAAAGAATACTTCATTACAAAATTTTATTATGTTACATTTATAATAGTGTTGACATCATTTTGTAATATAAACCCAAACTAGTATTTTTACTATTTGTATATTTACTAAAATTATTATTTAGTGGTTTTCATATGAAATTTCACTATAAAATTGATATTAAATTAAATCAAAAAACATCCTATCCAATTTATTTAAAATATAAAATAAGAACCTGTATTAATTTTATTCAGTATGATAAAATTAAATAGTATATGTTTTTGGAGAATTTATTTATTTTGTAATCCCTCTAGATTTAATAATAAAATACATTTAACATTTATATATTAGCTTTTTTGTGATATTTTATTTTTTATACTTACATTTTTTAAATAATTCTGTAAGTGTTTGTAGTGTAATAAATATAATAGCTTTTTAAAAATAGAATGTAATTAAATTTTTTAATTGTTTATAGAATATATTATTTTTATGAATAAACTAAAACTACCACGTTTTTTAAGAATAGTTGTGTTTCATAATTTATCATGGAATGTCTTTGATTTTCTGTATAAACTACATGTAAATATATTAGAATGATACTTAAGTTATAATTTATTTTGTTTTTTGGTATATGTTTTTGAGTATGTGGTATGTTTTATCATACAACACAACTAGATCTAACACATTCCATATAATTGTAAAATATCACATAATAATCCATATACTAATTTGTTTCTTTATATGAGTACATAGCAGAGTCTTATTTCTAGACAAGACTGTTTTCATTCATCTTAATTTATTATCTTACCTGATAGTGATACAAAGTCCAGTTTCACCTAGTAGCATTTATTACTGAATGTCAAATTGTACCATACTGAATGTCGAATTTTAAACTAAATTTTATTACTGAATGTCAAATTGTAAACTATTACTGAATGTCCAATTGTAATCTATTTACTAAATGAAACTATTTGAAATTATATTTATTTAAAACATTTTATAGTGTTAATTAACAAAAACTCATAATTTTTGTAATAAAATATATTTATTGTATTAAAATTTATTAATTTAAATACAAAAAAACATGCTGTAAAAATTGTTTATGAATATTTAAATAAAAAATATATAATTCTTGTTTGCAGACATACCAGAAAATATAGTATAAAAACCTGAAAATATATCTTTCTTAAATAATTACAAACAGTGCGCAATAAAAAATATTTATTATGTTGGTTACCACCTATAAATCATTATTAAATAAGTATAACATGTCCATTTCTGAGAGGTAACTTTTATTTTCATCCTATAACATATATTATTAATCTTTGATTTATTATATTATTTACCATTTTATTTTAAATTAGCTTGCAACAGCAGTTACTTTTAAATTCCTACATAGCTGAATAGGGGTCATATTAATTTACAAGCATATCATTTATATAACTTTCTACAGGCAATTATCATCATACTATTTGTACTATGATAAGATGCTTATTTAGCGACAAAATGTACTAATTGAGAAATATATGAAGATGTATATTTTTAGCCTATTTTTATAATTAATGACGTCATGATAGGTATCTGTATATTATGAAGTCATGTTAGTTACCTGTAAGTGCTGACGTCCTGATAGTTATACCTGAACGTGCTAAAAATAATAAAGCATAAAATAGGTGATATTCTAAGTGATCAACAACACTAAAATCTGAAATACCGTTTAAAATAAAGGTTTACTTGAAATGTTTAGGACTGGCTCTTTTTAGCTCATTTCGAATCATGTAATTGTACATATCAAATTGTTTAGTATATTAAACCAAGTTATAGTATCGAAAGTAAGTAGGTGCTGAAAAATTCAGAATGATAATATTTGAAGATTTGACCACCCCCCTCGAATAATTATGTTAAAAAGTATTTTTTTAATATATAAAACAGTTTTGTAGGGATTTATTTAAGAATGGATTATATTGTTTAATACAATTCACAAAACGCCATCAATTAATTGTGTAAAAGTCTCATCTTTTATCTGACCGCTGTGTGAGGTTATAAATCAGAACGTTTATGTGTTACTATCGTGAGAAAATATCTACCTATTGAATCTGTGGATCACTCACACACACGTACTTGTTTTGTTAAATGAACCGTTTCTTTCTGACTAACTCATTAAGTATGTCCTAAATGGACATATTGGCAAGTGACAGAAACAAGCCAATATCAACATCATATTATAATCTAATATTATAACTTTATTTTTACATTTTGTAATATGCTTTTTGTAATTCCGTGTTCAAATTTTGACCTTTTTTGTCTCACCAGCTATCTCATTTTGTTAATCAGCTTTCGCGATCTTAAATCTTTGTTTGTTTGTTTAACCTGCCAGTACCCACTGCTACTTACACCGTACTTATGGCTGTCTGTAATAGTGCAATTAAATCATTCCCGACCCCCTAAATTTGTTGGTGTCTTGTTTATTAGCCAGGAATCTCTAGTGTGTGTGTGACAAATTATATAATTCAGCAAGCGTGAGTTATTGATTCCAGCTTATTCTTTCTATTTTCAGAAGCTGTTTGGCAGCTGCAATGTGCCGTTGGCCCTTGGCTATTACTTTAAAGAATGAGAAGAAATCCATTCGTGGCTTCGTTTTCGTGTGACCGGATGAAGACATGATTGGCTCAGAGCTGCAACAAGACATGATTGGCTCAGAGCTGCAACAAGATATTATACGACAGAGGACACAATTAAAGTAAGTCGAAATCAATATGGATTAAAATTTGAACCAGTTATTGAGTAAAGCTTAAAGTGAAGATATGTCATAATCATGATTCGATGACATGTTTAAGTTATATGATTGTGGATCACTATTATATAATAAGTGCATTTTACAGTAAAATATATATCATTAAGAAAAATTATAAACTATCTGTTCGTATCGATTCATAATCGTTAATCATGCGTGTCTTATTTTAATTAAACGTTTATAGAATACTATGCTATTACTACAATTTCATAAAATGCATCTCGACTTTAAAATAATTTCTTTTGTATTGATTCAGATATTATTAATAAATTAAAAATATTTTAAACACTAATTGTTTCAGGCGCTATGGATATAGACTAATTATATTTATTATATAGCGTGTAAGCAGACTTCCGTAATCACAATTCCAACAATTATTGTTATTGGCAAAAATATAAAAGAAAGCGTTATAATGGTATACACTAAACGTTTGGTGTAGTGCAAACTGATTTAGTCAATATGTAAAGTCGACTGGTTAGATATGTAAATATATAAATCTGTAAATCGTATTTGTTTTAACTTCCGGTGCATTCCTTGCTAAATGTGAAGAAGGCAAATAGTCAGATCAAAATGTGTGTGCGCTTATACCCATTTTTTATACGATTGATAAAATATAATCTTAGATAGATAGATAAATATAATCTTTTTTATAGATATTTTTTATTTGATAGTTGCCATCCTTGGATGGGAAAATATGTCTATAATATAGATATAGTCATTGGATTTCGGCTTTATTCAGCGAATTAATCACTTTTATCAGGAACTTAAATATTTAATTTCTGCACGAAGTGCATATAGGGCTTTAGTATTTAAACTATAAATATTAAATGTAGTTCGTGGGAATATTGTAACCTTATATCTCTTTAGTTATCTATTTTTACATATTTAACCTTCGCTTTTAAATCTTTATCCATTTCGAATAGCGCGCATGTAAGGGTTTAAGGTATCCATGTCCTCGCGGTAATTTATCTGTATATTTAATAGTTATAGTAAAGACTATAATGTGGTTGATGAATTCTCACTATTTCATTTATTAGATTCACACTCTGTACCTTTTTCGTGTTGTGTTATGGAGAAGGTAGGCTAGTGTAGTGCAAAGGTATCCTAAAGTACAACATATCCTAAATTATGTGGCTTACATGTTTCTTATAATGAAATTATCGTTGTCGAGAAAATAAATATATCAGTATAAAAAGGACGTTTGTTATAATACTGATTACGTTACGTAATTGTTAGTACCGCTTCGTGTTTAATTTATGACGAATATTATGACTTTACATTCCTCGTTAGCGTATTTCAATTAATTATATGGTACAAAAGAATTGACCACATGTATTTAACCAACTACAGTATTTAGTTTAATAGATTTTTAATGTGAAGAATTTGGTGTGACTTCGGCACGTCTTTTCCTTAGGCCCAATTTTGACATTTCCTCGTGCTAGTTTGAACAAGCTTCACATATTATGAAATACCACGTATCAGTTATGATAAAATCATTGATCGACCAGAGAAAGGGATATTACTTCGTGTAAATGTCACATCTGTTTTATAAGGTCAGGTCGATTTATCTTCGTATTAAAATGTTCAAAAATGACGTCTTATTTTCTTTCGGTATTTAGGTCAAGCAAGACTTATATTTATGTGATATATTAATTACACTCTGAGACTGTTTACGTTTTAAGCGTACTCAAAGCCAGATAAACGTAAATATATTTGGACGTATCATTTAAATTGACTTAATATAACATAAATGGAGGGTACAACATCAGTATTATGAACTTGTTGTTTTAATGCTAAATTTGTTAAATTAATTGATTACTCGTCAATAGAGTGGACAGGATGTAAAAGATGACCGTAATACAGTATATATATATATATATATATATATACATACATATATACCATGCTAGTCTGAAGCAAGTGTGAATCCGACGGATAACTTTCTTCATCAATACTACATTATAAGCGCATGTCAGAATCTTTATACGCATCCGGATCACTGTCGGCTTTATCGCATGATTGTCAAGTTTATCGTAACACTGCAACCTGTTGAACAACTTAGTGCTCTTCATTCTATTATTATTATTATAATAATATGTGATCTCCAGTTACAGTTATAGTCGACGCGCTGATCAAATAAATACCAAACTTGATTACATTATAAGCTGTCTCGCTCAGGAATTTTACGTCGCCATCGAAATCTCGAGTTTCTTCAGTTGTGCCTATTCTTCGCTCTGATCAAACCGACTGGTTCCTGTCAATTTGAAACGCTTTTTAATCTCCTCGTTTTGTCGGATTAAGTTGCGTGTTTATTCCTTCGTCTCCACACAGTATACCCCTGTACCGTGGCATACCGCCTCATCTGGTTCAGTTGTATAGTTCTAAAATGTCGATAGTGCATATTTATTTTGGGAGTGCCTCTTTTTACCTGTATCATCATCGCTGATATGTTTGGTCCTTTGGGAGAAATATGCGTGTCTTAAGTATGGCAGGATATGCAATGCAAAAATGCGCACCTGTTGGTTGTTTCTTCTTAATTACAATATGAGCTACATCTTCGCTTAATAGTTGTTTTATACCTTGTTAAATCGCTTTTTTGTAACTTTTCTTGTAACTTTTTTGAAAACTACGCACAAGCGAAACTCTTTGATAATTTGTTGCTTCTTGTCCGCTATATTACATAATAAGCAGTTAGTAAAGAAATAATATGTTTTCTGATATTTATAGGGCTAACAAAATTAGCATCTTAGTAATGTAGGCATACATAGTCCCCGTATTTGCATATTAACCGCTGTTTCGTGTTGTTGGTACATACAGTAATATCTGTGGAGTATAATTGTGTTCTTCTTGGTAGCTGTGTTAATTAATTGAATTTCGTTCCCTTACTTTTGAAACCCCTAGCGATCGTTCTAGGTCATGCACTATTTTTGACCCGTTTTTAACTTTTGGTAAACTTTGATTAAGCCTCCCAGTAATGCTGTTTCACTCGATAGTTCACCCGGATTTTATACGAAATATAACAGCTGACTAAGCTATGAACTATATTTATCGTCGATTTTTACCCATAAAAAAATCGTACATTATTTATACCCTATTTAAAAAAATGAACTTTGTATGTCTTAGTAAACTTCACATCCTAGTTTTACATTGTGCACTATGACTAAATTATGCCTTTTGAAATCAATAAAAAAAATAAAAACCGTGATATTTTAATATAAATTATTATTACTATTATAAATATTGACGCCTTTGTCCATATTTTTCTTTTATCAAGTAATAACCGCTTTGTCATGAAATGAACGCACGAACGTGTCTCTTGGCAGCATAGCTACATATATCTGTTAACAGAGTGTCGAGATCACTTCTTTGTTCTATAGTCGTTATATTTCGTGTGCTGTTATGGAGTTAATGTTGATATGATATTAGCTAACAGTTGGTTCCTATATTGCTTTATTATAGAGGGCGGTTAATTCAATTTATTTTCTATATATATATTTAAAAGTTTCGTATACATAAATATCGGATTAGTGGCACTTAATTTCTTGTTACAATGCTATGTAGGAGTTTACCTTTTGGTAGTCTATAAAAATATATTATTAATTAGATTTGTGTAAACTTCTTTGCTATAAGTATTGCATATAGATAAAGAAAGATAGTTGTGTATGAACTCCAGATAAATTGTACAAAGCGCAATCTACCTACTCTGGCGTGCCAAATAAGCGGGGGGGTTGTAATAATCGAGGGGGTCCATCAATTTAAAAAAAAAATCGGGGGGTTGTAATGAACGGGGGAATGGTGGGGGGGGGGAATCAATTTCTTAAAATTAAAAATAACCGGGGGGGAGTTAATTAATTTCTTTAAAATAAATAATCGGTTGATTGTAGTAAACTGGGGGGGGGATTTATATGTTTACATATTCTTTTCATTGATTTGTTAGAAAATTATTTCTAA
>JAUZND010065927.1:0-17591 GCA_034780555.1 Coelogynopora nodosa | reverse complement strand
TCATTATCAGATAAATTGTCAAGTGGATTAGCACGATCCCGAAAAATACGTTCACGTCTTACTTGTCTACGGATAACATCATCTTGTAAAAGTAACAAATAAGCAGCCATTTTCACATAAAATGGTATTACAACTTGGCGCACAGACTTTACGATTGAATTATGGCGCTTTACAATGACCCCTTGAGTCATCGTAAACTGACGATTAAATGTTTACGTCTACGATCAATTTCTACGATTCCGATTAATCGTAAACTGTTATTCACATAACAATCAATCGTCAAATAGTTTGCGATTAAAATATTTTTCTACGATTAATTTCACCATTTACTATTAATCGTTAACCTTTATTCACTACCTCCCTGATAATCCTACTATGTAAACTGAATACAAGTATATAATAACATGTATTGTTAAATAAGAAAATAAATATCGTACTGGTATATAATACCTCATTACCCAATTACGCAATTATGGTATGTAACATTAAGCAATATAAAACTATGGTTATTCTTTCTTAACAACGAACAAATTCACAAATACTTTCAATCAAACATTTTCTAGATTACGCGAGCGAAGTCGTTTTGCAAAATTTTGCGAACTGTAATGTAAATTTTATTATAAACAGACATGACATTTTTAATAATAAATTTTAACTACAAAGCATACTTTTTCAATCGATAATTACGATAGTTTTTTGTTATAAATTTATTAATTGATAATTGAAACACGTGTTGAAATAAAATCTGCTTTGGTCTTGAGCCAATCGTGAGTGGTGAGTGAGCTGTGAGTATTTTGTGGCCTAATAAATCGATAATAATTCATGAACTTTCTAAACATTTCTGTACAATAAACGTTCAATCAATTACAAAAATTAGTGAGTAAAGTTTCCATATAATAGGTTGGCATTTCTTCTGTGAAAAAGAATACGTTTGAAATCGTTTGAAATTAGCTAACCTTGCATGATTTAGTTTTTGGAACCACATGTTATTGATAATTTCAGTGGTGATACATTATTTATATAGAGAAAAAATGTTTTATATCATGATGTTTTATATAAATATATATATAAATTTTAATTAATTACAAAAAATAAGTTTCTTTTAATATCAGAACTGTTATAAGCCATCGCAAACCATAAATTGATTATTTCTGTATCTCAAATGTGATAAATTAAAACCAATTGTTTGGCATATAATATCAAGGTATACACTCTCGACGTAAACCAAGCTGTCTAAATCTTCAGAAGGATATTTTAAAAGTTAATTAAGGGCGTCAGTTTTGTAAATAAATGCCATAAAGCAAGAAGGTAGAATCTCACTGTCAATGCTCAGTCTGCAAAGTCGTCATTGTCAGGATTTAAATCAAATGAGACAATAGTTAGAATATTTGAGAAAAGAAAGGAAAGTATAATATGACCTGATTGAAATGATTGTATAATTGCATACACACAAAGGCTATATATATTTATATAGCTATCTATCTATCTATCTATCTATCTATCTACCCCCCCCCCCCCCCATCTAATAAGAATACATTTAAAATAAAATTCAAGCATTTAGAACTAAAATCTGGTCAAATATGTATTCTTTCATAGGGATAACTTTTAAAAGTAAGTTTTAGACCATCGGTCAGTTATGTTGTTAAATTGATGTAATATATAGGCCGTATTACATATAATGAAGAATTATATTCTAAAAAGAAAAAGAAAAACAGCTTTCACACAATAAAAATATTTATAAGTATAAATCAAATGAATTTGAACTTTGTAAGGTATCAATTTTAAAGTTAAGAAATATGCTATAACATGTCGTTAACAAAATCTAACAGTTTCTTATATTGATTACTATCTCTATATTCGAATCTCAATTTTTTGAGATTCTTATATTTTGTTCAAATAAATACTCTTTCTTTTCTGTATGATTTAAATTATTTGACCATAATTTAAATCATGAACTGTATATATGTTAAAGATTAAACAAATGAATTTTATCATCGAAGGGAATTGTTCAAAGTATAAGCTTTTAATATTTAAAATTTTTATTCAATAATTATATTAATATACGTTTATTTATTTAAGAATTCATTCCATATTCAATAAAAAAAATCTTAATTGTGAAAGCTACTATTTTTTATGTAGTAGGCTATGTCTATGTATTTAAAATAAACTGAGTTTACAGAACAACGTCCTTATTGTATTAAATATAATTTATTTCATATTCATCAATACAAAAGGTAGTGTTATTTTTTATATATGTTATTGTATAAGTTATAAGTAAAATAGGAGTGTTCCTTTTTACTTTTTTGTTTTGATGAGTTGATTCATGATATATTATTACCTACTTTGATGTCTGTTAAATGTATAGGAGACAAAATGTTTAAATCTAAAAAAAATGCTTACACAAACTGATATGAGCCGACTATTCTAATAGAAAAATATTTGGGATTTTTCGTTTGAAATTACTATGCAGTATTTTGTTTATTTTATATATTTTTTAAATTGAGGTTATTTTGAATATAAATTAGACTTACATACTTTTTAATTATTGTTTTTTATTCTGTGAAATTATGGTTTTATTACTCTTATTTATTAACGTAAAATTTAATAACATTTATTTGTATGGAGATCGATTTAATATTAACTACATATAATAAAATCACTCAGTAATTTATGTTACGCTTTCTTATGTAATGACCTGAAATGTAAAGAATTAACTGCTTAACATTTTGCAGCATGACTTTAATTTGGAATAACTAAAAAATAACAGCAATACTGTTTAGATATATACACCATGACATGCACATAATTAATTGTCTCAAAATGTTGCGCTAAAAATTATAGTATGAATATGCGGCGATATTTCGGTGTAAAATATTATAAAATAAATAAATAAGTGTAATATAATATACTAATATCTATATTTAAATATTTTTTCACAAATTAATCTATTTTGGAATAATTATTTAGAATATTACCTGCTTTTTATTTAATAAAATTAATTATTGAGTAAAATAATCCATCCAATAAACTTATCCGACATATAATAAACATTCATGCACAATCATTTATAGTGTTGTTTGCAATTGGAATTGTTCATTCATCAAAAAATCCTATAATATCAACAACAGTATTTTATGATACTCGACACTGTTGTTTAACTGAAATACACACCAACTATTGTTGTTTACCTATCTGGTTTACGTTGTGAACAGTTAAAATATTTCCCATATATACAAGTCAGGAATAACATTTAAAATAAGTTCTTTATTTCTAGAACGAAATAAAATTAAACGCAGTAAACCAATATTTTACAGTTAACTGAAATATTTATTCAGTTTAGACATAGTGCAAATTAGCCCGTAGCCAAATGGGGTTCATACTGTTCAAATGAACGCCCTTTTTATATGGTGCCCTTTTTATTAGAAGACAATTTTTGGAAATTTTCAATATATATTTCTCGGTATTTAAGGATTTCTGTAAATTTCATAGTTAGCTATACCTAGTTAGATATGTCATTAGAGTTGTAAATTTTGATCTAATTTTTTAATGTAATATGTTAGATATCATTTTAAGATGAAGTGTTGCGTCTATATTTTTGATGTCTTAACAATCAGTTTTCTGATATTTAAATTTATAATATTGGTACATCATACATTTTTAACTATAAACAAGTTTAGGAGATTATACCCGATGATGCAATAAAACGAACACGTAAAAAGTGCTCTTTTTAGATACATTACGAACGTCTCTTTTAAAATTTGAATATACGGGCTTGAGTGCCACAATACTTCTACAATATGTTGTATAACGATAACGCGGGTTGTGTAATTAATTAAATCAAATTACATTAAATTTCACTTTTATGATTTATGAATGTACTACAATTTTTCATGCCATACAGTAACGATGCAGTAACGATACAGTAACGATGCAGTAACGATGCAGTAACGATGCAGTAACGATACAGTAACGATGCAGTAACAATGCAGTAACGATGCAGTAACGATGCTGTAACGATGCAGTAACGATACAGTAACGATGCAGTAACAATGCAGTAACGATACAGTAACGATACAGTAACGATGCAGTAACGATGCAGTAACGATGCAGTAACGATGCAGTAACGATGCTGTAACGATGTAATAACGATGCAGTAACAATGCAGTAACGATGCTGTATGTAACGATGCAGTAACGATGCTGTATGTAACGATGCAGTAACGATGCTGTATGTAACGATGCAGTAACGATGCAGTAACGATGCAGTAACGATGCAGTAACGATGCAGTAACGATGCAGTAACTATGCTGTAACGATGTAATAACGATGCAGTAACGAGGCAGTAACGACGCAGTAATTGATTGCGATTGATTGATTCACATGGCGGAATAATGAGTTATATTGTATTAATGAAAGTATATCTCAAATTGAGAAATATTGTAATAAGCAATATTAATATTAGGCAATGATGACAAATTATTTAAAGAATTTAATATCATTAATATAATCTATATAATAAACTAATTTTTAGAAATTCAGTTTAATTCACAAAAAATCGATAGATCGATAATACATCATAATGTTTTTAATTTTGTAATGTTTATGCCGTGTATCCAGGCATATTGTCGGTTTAATTCAAATTTCATTTTTATCGTTAATCATTTTAATTAATTCGTAATTATTTCAAAATTTAAATATTAATATTTGTGACGCAATTTTTCTAATTTTATACACAATAATTGTGTATTTTGAAAATATGTGTATATACAAAATAATTATTATTTTAGATGAAGATTTTTTATAAATCACTATTTCTTTAAACTTTATCACACTTCCATTTATTCATAATATTCCCACACATAATCACGGAAGCTGGTTAACCTAACTATATTAAGACAAATCATTTTCATATTTATTTAAAATTCAATTAAATATTAATAGATATATCGTCATGAGTAATATTCTGAACTGTTTTAAAAACATTGTTTAAGGATAAATAATCTTTTTAATAACTTATTCCCAAACAAACTAATTCCACAACTCCGTATTTTATTGTACTAATATTGTTCTATTTTTTTCTGTTTAGCCATTTATATTTTTAAACCATATTTTTATTAACATGTACTACTGAATTTTAGACGGAAAATATCAATATTACATTTTGGATGCCAATTGTAAAATAAAGTATAACAACATCATAAACTATGATTTAAAAAAAAATGTTAAATACTTGTAAATTTTATGCAAAATTAAAAATTGTCTTTTTTAATATACAGTAAGAAGATTTATTTGTGTTTGAAAAGTAATGCGTGTAGATTACCTGGAAAATGAATAAGTTTCATCACCGAAATGAAGGTTTTCATGCTCATTTTTATATAAAAAAATATGTTGTCGTTATCTATTCAATTTTCATACAGTTTGCTGTGAAAAATGACTGAAAAATATTTTAAGCTAGATAAAGACCGGAAAGTAAGTATTACGTGATACAACTAAAATCAGCAGTTACTTTGAGGAATGATTTTGTTTTCTGATTTTCAGTGCACTTTTTTTTTATTCCATTTTTATTATACATCGTGAACTTTTACATAATACTAGGTCATTACGTATTCAATTATATTTTCGATATACCTGTAAATATATACATTTAAATACTTTCTAATGGGCAGTATAAACACATATAATAAATGAGTATATTTATGTGATATTTATACAAATACGATATCGGTTTAATTTCGTATCTTAACAGTATATTGTCGAATATATGGCCAAGTAATATAATATTTTTTTGACATTATTAATTCTCAAAACTACATACATTGTCAATTTCCGAATTTAGAATTCAGAGGCGACACCGACTTGTATGTAACGAAATACGAACCGTGTGAGTCGCAAAACAAATCAATTAGTTAAGTTTGAAAGATTATTAATGTCAAAATTGAAAAATAATTAAAATTTGCAGAAATATAAAAAAAAATTATTCTATGTAACAAAGGAGACAACAGAACTATGTTTTCCTCACTATAAGCTAAATACAATCACGTTAATAAAAAAACGGTAAAATGGTTCGATACACGGATCACATAGCTAAAGTTCTAAATTTCAGCACAATTGGCAGCTATACTTGTCTATTAGACGATTTTATAAAAGATATATTTTATAAATTCAGATATTGACAGTCAGTGTTATCACTCGTTAGGTGTCCCATCTTTTCTGATACGACTACAGCCAAATTGGCCAAATTGCTGTGTGTTTGTTCACCAACGAAATTTTCGTTGGTCTCATAAAAATATTTATAAATAGGTTAAGTTCCTCAAAGATCAAGCTCAAGCTCAAGCAAAACTATCAAAATGTGTAGATTTATACGTATTTTCACACTTGAAGACAGGCTAAACATTTGATGCAGAATTCGTAAGCACATCATATGTTTTAAGCGTTCCTCAGCAAAGCAATTAGCAATTAGGCAATACAAAAATACTGAATTAAGGTTTATAAAGTATTGGTATATAGGCTACAAATAATTATATACAATGAAGTTGTTATGTTCATATAAAAATTCATTAAAAGAATAGCTTATAAAGAGTAGCGATTTGCGTTTCTGAAAGCTCTATTTTTTTCAATAAAACGCTATTTTTGTTTAGAATGTTAATATACAATAATGCCATGTTTAAAAAAATTAAAATAAAGTAAAAATAACATTAGTATTAATATTTTTTAATATAAAACTATTTTTATTTATATTATTTTTATTGCATTCTAATTGCTCAATTGTGTGTAATTATTTTAAATCTCAAAGTTTATTTTTTAACTTTGTGCTTACCTACAACTATATGAGTATCTCTATGGATACGAATATATTAAAATTGTACGATTTGAAATTACTTTGAAAATGTTAAAAATTAATATATTAATCGAAGATATAAATATCTTGCAATAAATTAAATTATGCAATTATATCCTTAAATTAAGATAAGACATGCATTTTCATATATATGAACTAATAATTATTAAATTACTTTAAAATATGTTCGACATTCGACGAATGTTGTATATTACTATTATCATTAAACACCATTCTTGAGTCATATTTTGAATAAATAATAAAAATACATCATTTTTATCGTGATAATAAATATTTGTCCAATAAAATATATTAAAAACAATCTGTGATAGAAAATTTATAATTCACTGACAATCATGTAAACTTTAAGGCATTATCACTGATTATATTTTAATTAGATTGTCTCCCGTTGTAACTAACTAATTTAAAATATAATATTCTAAAGCATGTAGAAAATGTATCCAAACTGCCATAAAGTAATAAAATAATAAAATAAAATATTCCTTAATATCACGGGGGTGGTTGCTTAATTTAAGAGATACAATTTATTAGTCTACTATATGTTTACACCGAAAATTTTGAAGACTGTTAAACTGAGCTGTCAATGCCATCTCTGTTTCTTTAATGTCATTATTTATACTATTCTGCTACCGGAAAGCCACCAATTTATTTCTAACATAAAATAATTTGAAAAATAAAATACGTTTTCGTAGCTACAATATCTTATTAATTAACCAACGAAACACTAAATTATGAATATGCAATACATCAAATCTCAAACTTCTCTGAAACCAAGTGCTAAATATAATGTGGTTTTACTACATTTTGAAAAATTCCACTTCTTTGCACAACATATAGGCCGATGAACGTTATTTAGTGTTAGCGTTAGAACAGTTTATAAGTTTTATAGCATTTTATAAACAAACTAAATTTTAAGACAAAACACCAAATTTTAATGCATTAAAATGATGCGAAAAATATTAATTTAGTTACAACTTGTATTAGATTATCTCACATAATATTTACATATTATTATGGAATGATAAAATAGTGATATGTTTTTGGGTTCAATCCGATGAAATAATTGTTTTGTTAATAAAGTTGTATTTTTATTCACCTTACACAATCATAAACTTTTATAAACTTCACTTATATTTTAATCTTTTGAGATGTTTAAATGTGACAAAATAAAAGTTGTTAAATTTTGTTATATTTCTTTTCAAGTATATTTTTTGATTGACGTTTTCATACATGTATCGTATCATTTAATTACGTAATGTGTGATCCAAATTGATCTCGGGATTTTACAAATTTTTCGGGAAATATTTCGTTTAGAAAATTAAATAAAAAAACACGTTTTTTTCAAAAAATTCGTCACTTAAAGCAATTGCCTAAAGGCAATTTAATTGCAATTGCCAGATGGTTCAGTATAAATATTTATCTACAATAATAGCACAACATTTAAAATAAATTTGAATAAAATGAATCCCAATTATAGTAAATTAAATTATATATAATTAAACTATATATTCTATTCTATAAATCTATAATAAATACACATATTGTTTACTCGATACAATAAACGTTATAACATTATAGATTGGTGATCTTTCATTAAATATATTATCCACAATAATATAATTTATATAAAACCGTAAGATTGTATGTAGACCGTTGATTGATGTAGTACTCCAAGAATCGAAATATATGAATGAGGTGACTTGATTGAATCAAAAGTGGCATATTTAAAAATCGTTATGCTTAGCCTAGACTTCGGAGTCAGATAAATAATTAAATAATTTATATAAAAAATAATACATTTATTGAAGGGCTATCTTACAAAATGATAATTACATCTCAACATAGAATCCATTACTAGCTGTTTGCTATTTTAATTAGCAAATTTTGCTTTTTATATATGGGCGCCTTTCTGTATTTATTGTTCAAGACAATAGCTCAATAAGCTCAATTGTGGAAAAGATATTGATTACTACAAATGGTTGAAGAAAGCGATTTAATCAGTTTTTTTTAATGTATGGCGTCCATGATTAATGTTATATTATATAATAATAAAAAAGTCCAACAAATTATTTAAATCAAAATATATACATTGTGTTTATATTTTGAATTGAGATAGACAGAAAAAAGGCGACGTACGTATAAAAACATACAAATGGCGAGTGAGTGAATATTTAATGTTTAACTTTTGTCAATTGAGATTTGATATTTTCCGAAAAATTATCGAAGCAAATTTAAAATGGTTGTTAACTTAATCTGAAGTCTTTGATGTAGGGAAACGTTTTGTATTTTCATTATTATATAATTAATATATTGGATAACCACAAAATAATAATAGATTATGATATCCACATCCGGTAATTTTTTTAAAATTTTTATTATTGAAATTATTTAATGTAGTTTTTATTAAAATTCTGACTTTGAATTGTATTGATGATATCACATAACATTTGTATTAATTGGATTAACTTGCCTTGCCAACAATATAGATATTTTTCAATTTCATTTTCAAAAACTATATATCAGAACAATTTACAGTAAATAAAAATAAATATAATTACTTATTATATAATAACTCGAATACAACGCGATCAATGGGAAGAAATTATATTTGATATAGAACTTTGTTAATTGAACTATTTAATTTGATTGTGAATATTATATAATGAACATTATGAGATTGAATTCATTATGAATACCAAGCTTGTTAACATATAACGAAGTTCAAAGAAAATGAAAAACACGGACGAATGACATCGCACAAAGTATACCGACAACCTCTTTGCGACCTATAGAAGCATATTGAATTCTGTGTACAACTGCCCTTCTCTTTACTCTCTGTTCAAGTTATTATTGGCCAATAAGAAAAACAAGTATGGGTAGTAAAGTTAAGAATGGCCGCTGGAGGGCATAGCGGGCAAGAAGGGGGTGTTGAGTCATGCATACGATGTAAAATTCATGTTACCTTACTACTTTATTTATTGGGATAAAATCATAAATCGGTATTATTTACCTATATAGATTTGTTGCATTCGTTAACTGATTCATTAACTACGTTAATCTGATTTGCCCATATTAATCATTTTGTTTACTTTATTTCATATTCTGATCACTGTAAAACTCGCCATTTTATTTTTTTATTCTAATTTATTATAGAATTGTTGCTTTATGCCTATCGTATGGTGTACCAAAAGGTTGATCCGAAGAGAATGGAACACAGGGGAGCCTCCAGCCTCATTGACTGACAGACGATCGTGATGGTTGCAGACTCCAGAAATTGAATACAGTGATGATAAATTAGCAACAATGGAAAGGGTATAACACAACAAATTAGTCGAGTAGAGAGGAGGGGTATAGAAAAGTATAGGAATAAAAGAAAGAATGCAAAATAGATTTGGAGAGAACCCGTAATTTCATGATCAAACCCTTTATCTTTTACCCAACTGAAAATTGTAGAGCTGCATCAATGAATAAGTTCTTCCCATACCCGAAATTCGCAGTTAAGTAAAAGCTTTAAACAATGTATACATTTTATTTATTAACTTTAATTTAGAATCTATATTTATATATATATATATATATATATATTGTAGCCAATAAATATAATAGGAATAGCAGTTATGTCTTCTAAACTTATTCATAATTTTAATTAGTTAGTGTAGGCCTATATATTTTGTCATATCGATTTTAATAATATTTTTTAATTTATAAAACATCATTTATAAACTTTATTAGCTAATCATATTTAATCAACAAGTGCAAATTAGGCCTATTTATATGACGTATGGTTTATAACTAAATTTATTAAATAAATAAAGTTTCAACGCATTACATACATAACAAATAATGTTTATAAAATTCCTTCAAATGTGCATGCTTATACCATCGTTAATATTATTAGATTTAAAAAAAATTAAAAATACAATATATAATAACTATAACGAAGCGAAAAGTATCAGACATCAGACAAAAAGGAGACATCAGACAGGAAATGAGTCAAAGGTAATGCAAGGTAGGCATATATATAATAATAATATATTTGCAATAATAATATATTTTAATTAAAAACTATAACCACTTGTAGATGTGTTATTAGTGGTATTAATTAATTAATAAATAATTTATAATATAAAATCCAACTTAGAAAAATTAGGTTAATGTTTGAGAATTTTTTTTTTAAAACGAATTCTATAAAATTTTATTTGAGTATATAAGTTTGTTGGTTTTCATTCATTTGTAAAGAAATTTAGCAGCTGTCAAAATGAGTAAGTCATGACTGAAATACATGTTTTATTATAGAAATAGCATCCCATATATACTGACCCATCAACTACAGCCATTTATATATTTTAATAAGTTTTAGAGATTAATGTGTCAGATAGCAACACATTGTAAATCGACCAAAAATGAACTAATCCATCACTCTGGCTTTGACACAGCTCTTCGCTGTGTACCGCGCATATACTTTTCACTCAAATTCTTTCAATCTGGATACAATATTTTTTCAATTTTATTGATACGCTTGCGCTTTGAGCTCCAAATCGATAATTGGTAAGCTTTTAAGCTTTGCCCTAGCTCTCTCGATTGAGGGCGCCCATCGATCTTTGGCAGCACGTCAAACTTTTCTTTTGTATTATATAACAAGATAGATATAACTAAGAAACTGGAATTCATCTTAGAAAACAGAAATTAAAAATAAAACAAAAAAATTAGATCTCACTCGCAGAGGAAATGTAACAACCTTCACTTTTTTTGAAAACATTCTGAATGCCTCGTAAATGGGGCAGTAAAATATGCTACAGTTATAGTTCAGCTGACTAATCTGCTCTGACCGAAGTTTTAGTAATAACAATAAAACTTGTGGTCTGATTAATGCAGATCCTCCTGGGAACATGCCCCGTTATTTCACCCCATAAATCCCTCTGTGCGTGGGGTATGTATATAGGAATCCAGTCGTAGCGAAAATCTCTCCAAGATTTCTGCTAGATACTCTGTCTGTAATAGAAAAAGAAGGCTAACGAGGTTGCCAAACCAGATGGAAGAATGTCGAAATTGAGCTTATATTCATTGCCAAGCGTGAGGTGTCTCATGCAAAATAGTGTTCATTGCCAGCAGCAGACATTATATCATATATAGTAAGGCAGCTTACATAAATCCAATCGACCCTCTGACGCTACACAGACTCACTAGGGATACATAGGGTAACCAACCGTCGTCCCCCTTGTATATATAGATGAGACAATTAAGCTGTGTCAATTTTAATCCTACCAAATTATTAGTATCCGTAAGATTTAGACAAGAGGGAAATTTTATATCCGCTTATCGCACTGAGTGTGGCGCTTGTTTTATGGGTTATATAAAAGTTCTAGGAAAGCGCCATAGATTTCTATACTTATTATGGAAACTCGTGGGTATAGTATATTACGGAAAGACGTAGTCAAAAGTAGATCTTTCCTTTTACTATATATTATACCTGTTATAGTTCATGAGAATAGTTTGTATGTATGTATATGTAAATCTGTAAAGTATGCAAATCTTTTCCTATAATCTATACGTTTTGTACTTTCACATTTTCTAATTATTCAACAGATAAATAAGTCAGTCAGTCATCAACAGTCATCAGTCATCAGTCTTCAGACAGTCATGGCATTTATTATATAATGACCACGATAAAAAGTTGATCAAATATTAAATCGTTTTATATAAATAAAAACTCATTTAATTTGATTATTATAAAAGTTTATTTCAAACTGGCAAAAACCTATTGTAGGTGTTTGTAATTTTAATGTTGTTTAACAAAAAAATCTTTATTGCGTTTTGCAATTAAGGCTTTGTATTTCGATTCTGGTGTCGCATGATTTTAATTTAAATTTAAAAAGGATTGTGCAATTAAAATAGAATGGAATAGCTTTTAACTGATTATATTCCCGGTTTGTCCATAATAAAATTGCTTATTATTACTTACCACAATCCAAAAATCGTTAATATCCAAGCTTATTTATAAAAAAAAAAGTATGAAACAAAGAATGTTAATTTCATATATATACTATTTATGAAAATCGAATTAAATAATTTTCGTCAATTTTTACGTATATTGCAAGTCTGTTAAGTTCTAAAGACAATGTCTAAAAGGTCGTTATTAAAAATGATGATATTTAATATGTTATTTATATATTTTTTATTTATTTTCATCAAACCTTTTAGTGTATGCATATAGCCTATAGCATAATGTAGTATAATTAAATCGCTAAATTACTATATACCTACAAAATATATATTAAAATATTAATGACTGCATAATATAAGGTGCTTAATTATGAGAAAAAAATTGCCACTTATCACCATTAGCTAAATGAAAATTAAAGATTATGTATTTATTGATCATTATTTTAGTAAACACTTATGAAAAAACCTATAACAGATAAACAGTGTCATAAAGAACTAATTTAGAAGTGAAATAGAATGAAGACACCAAAGTAAATCCAACCATATTATTTTCCACTTTACTCATATTTAATACAATCCTTTTTGAAAGAATACCCACTCGGACTGGCCTCTTAACAGCAAACATGTTAACTAAATTCCTTCAAACAAAAATAGTCAGCATATAAGTCCATTGTTGCCTGATTTAGGTAATTTACCTGTAAAAGACATATTACCCCTCGATTACTGCAACCCTCGATTTCGGAACCCTTTTCGAGGCATTCTGCTAGGATATTTCCATAGTATGTAAGATAATCATTTTCCGCCTATGTTGCTCTAAGATGCAAACGAATCGTCAAATATTTTTCTATAAGACATAAATATGTGGCAGATGTCCTGACGTAAACTGATCACTGATGCCACTGATGCCACTGATGTCACTGATGTCACTGATGTCACTGATGTCACTTATGCCACTGATGTCACTGATGTCACTGATGTTACTGATGTCACTGATGTCACTGATGTCACTGATGTCACTGATGTCACTGATGTCACTGATGTCACTGATGTCACTGATCTCACTGATGTCACTGATGTCACTGATGTCACTGATGTCACTGATGTCACTGAAGTCACTGATGTAACTTTGTGTACCAGCTTTTGTGCGTAACACCTCCTGTGCGTGGTGTACTGTGGTGTTGGCCGATGATCCGCCTGAGAATCATATTCTGGGTTTTATCCAATCACTTCATACCCGTTGTAGAGAGCCATTATGGTTGCCACGAGGGTATCCAGCCTTATCAAGATTAGAGATTTGTAGACTATGCCCAGTTGGTCTTTCAGCAGATTTTTGACCGCGCTTGAGCTAACTTAGTAAATTTGCTGACATATGTCTGGAAAGACAGTGTACAATATACTGTCGAAGAATATTCCAAGTAGTTAGATCGTTGCAAGTAACGGGATGGTTTGCCTTAAAGAGCTATAGTTAGGGTAATGCCCTCGCCACTGGTGCTTTAGAAGAACATTTTGTTTTATTCTTATTTACATTTTGGATATTATTTTCGGTAGCTTCATTCCGCCATGAATTGAAGTTTCGGTCCAATGTTTGCCTTTTTACAATGAGAGACCCACAGAAAGACAACATTAGGAGATTATATAGACGAGAATTTATTAGGAACCACACCACAATGACCGTATTGATGTAAAAAGGAACATCAGGGGCTTTATGATGAAGTCCTGATGAAGGACTTGCTAGAATACCTACAGGTGGCTTGCGAATCTGTGAGGTACAGCAGCTAATCCATCTTACCAATTTATTTTCTATATATGCTTTATTATTTCAAAGAGAGCACGTTAGTGTAGAAGCTCAGCTCATATATGAAACGTATTTTGATTTTGTGACTAAAGCATGAAACTTCTAACATATTATTTACATTCCATAAGGTTTCCTTTGAGACGTGAAAGCATTTTGGATTTGACCTCTGATGACCTTGAGAGGTAAATGAGTGTACATGTTACAAATTACATGTTTTTCTTACTATTCTTCATTATGAACATGTCAAACTTATATTTACTATCTACAATCATATTGCTAAAACTGTAAACCCTACTGAGTAATATTCTAATTTAACATAAGTGGAAACAAAAGTTTGTCTAATATTGTTTTAATTGTTATCCAAATGATCTGAATTTTAAAACACATATAAGATTTCTTCAAAGACTTAGTCTTAACAGTTAATGTTTATTTGTAGCTGCTGGTGAACTGGCTCGAGGATAACGGGTGGACAAATGCTTTGGTGCACGCTGCTATCGTAAGTCCTGGACCGGCAGACGCGATCATTCGTGCCAGCCATGTGACCAAAACTCGCCATGCCCACCAAGTGACAGTTTTAGCCTACAATGAACATTGCACATCAGAGGCAACTTTTTTGACCTTTGAGAACTGGTGTTCAAAGCGAATTGGTCAAAGTGTCCATTTCGATTATTGGCTGAAAACACTATCGCTGGAGATACTCATGCTCCTGTGTGTCCGAGAATTTCGTGAAGGGAATTTTCAGCTATATGTAGAAATCCGTGTAAAACTATTTTTTTGGATGTTTGCCCTAGACCATACCCACTACTCCAGGTGGTTCTCCGTACACGTCCGGGACTAGATGGTCCTCTTTGAGAAACCCCCAACAATCATAGCTGAATTCAAAACTAGGAAGTTTGTCGTACACAAACCAACAACAAGTTTACAACGATAGAAATTGACCAGTGCCACGAACAGAACAATACAGCAATCAAAGGAAAAGGTGAAGCAGTTGGTCTGACTGAAAATCCTGGTGCACTGCGACGTTGGATAGTGGCTGGTCCAGAAATCGCCAGAATGACAAGTGAACGCAAATGACAAAACGTACCCATGAGCATGAACCTGGTGTTCAGCAGCCTTCTTCAAAGATTTCAGATCGCTTACATGAGTGGTGGAGTAGATAGGAACTTATTTCTAGAGAAAAGCTCAGGTCTATTGGTGATGGACACCAATGATATCATAGATACGTCTGTGGCAGACACTATATGGAAGGTCCAGTCCCTAGGTGAAGAACAATACAAGTTCTTCGTGGATGACTGACTAGACAATCCCACAAAGCCAATCAAGGACCTACTTTCCAAAAACCAACTGCCACTCTTCAGCTGCCCACCATTGAAGACATAATCTAATCAAAAGATCCAACTTGCAGCATTAAAGAGTGATTGTAATCTCTTATCTCAGCTGTATGTGTCTTTCCAAACACGTGATGTGGATCTGGATAAATTCTGCACTCACGAAACCCAGGCAGCAGCACCATCATTATCACACTGAGACAAAATGCAACATAGCACCAAGGCAGATCTTCTGCGCTGCATAGAGCCCGATCATTCTGATTCACCAGCTACTCCTGTAGTCGATACTGTGTTCCTTGATAGTGCTGCGTAGTTTAAATTATGTGTCTGGTTCAGCAAAGATCTTCCAAGACTATGCTGATGGAGTGTTTTTACCCTATGTATCATCTCAGCTGGGTAAAACGAACCGTGTTGATGTCATTTAGAACGTATATTTGCCACACAGTGTGAAAAGCACAAACCGAGATAAGCGAGACAAGGGTGTCACGGGACGATTTCTTCAAACCACTGCAATATCAAAGAATTGGAAAACTTCCTGCGCGTTGATGAGAACAAAACCAAACTGTTCAGTTTCCTCTCTCATTAAATTACACGAACGTGAACAACGGATGAGAAGAAAATCTATGCGAGCCATGAAAGATCAATGCTCTGCTCTTCTGCCCAAGTAGACTTGACAAACCTCATCCCATGTTCCCACGAGGAAGCAGACACACTGCTTTTGCATGTCTCAGATGTACTCCAGAAAGGAAGCAAGAAATTCATCATTCGCACGGTCGACACTGACGTCGTGGTATTGGCCGTGGATGTATTCATGAAGATCAATCCGGAAGAGTTATGGATAGCTCTTGGTACTGGTGCCAGTTTCAGGTACGTTGGTGTTCATGAAATGGTCACCAATATGGACCCAAGAAACTGTGCCACTCTCCCAGTCTTCCACGCACTGACAGGATGTGACACTGTTTCATCATTCGTTGGACGAGGCGAGAAGACTGCGTGGGACATCTGGAAGGTTTTCCCTGAAGTAATAAAGTATTTTTGTGAGCTGACCATGTCGCAATTGGAGCGCTTCATCGTGTTAATGTACAACAGAACCAGTGACACCATGGATGTGAATCTAGCAAGAAAAGAGTTCTTTAATCAGAAGTCCAAACCCGGGAGAACATCTCTCCCATGCAGGCTTCTCTGGTTCAACACATTAAGCGTTCTGTTTATCATGCACACATCTTGAATGCGACATTAGTTCCTAACCCTGAGCTCATAAACCGTTCTGATTTAATCTGGGTAAAAGAAAAAGCAGGATGGCAGCCACTCTGGACTACTATTCCTGAGGAATCACAGGCCTGTAACGAATTAATACACTGTGGTGCAAGAAAGGATGCACAGGGCGCTGCAAGTGCAATAAGGCAGCCCTCAAGTGCACTGCCTTGTGCTCTTGTTCATGAGTCTGCTAGGATCAACATGTGGAACGTAAAAACATGCCAATCATTTATCTAATCACCATGTGGTAGATAGGAAATGCTCACGTGGAACTTTTTCTGCATTGTTCTTCTTGTTGTTGTACCATTGTTCTTATCATTGTTTTTGTACCATTCTTATTCTTGTTATTGTTCCACTGTTGTTTTTCTCATTGCTCTTGTACCACTGTTCTTCTTCATGTTGTAACTACT
>JAUZND010065916.1:0-17592 GCA_034780555.1 Coelogynopora nodosa | reverse complement strand
AATATCACGACTGTGGCCTTTGAACCAATATGGACAATAAAAGTGGCCTCTAAAGGTCAAAAGTTTGCGGAACACTGCATATATAGTATTGAAATACCGCACATAATATCGGAAAAAGTTATAAACGAAAGTATAATATAATTTTGCTCTTTTTCTTCATATGCCATTCAGAATACAAAATATCTGTCTTGTAAGCGGGATAAAATTGATCTCCACAAACAAGATTTCTGAAAATTGGACTATTCCATATATAGCATTTTTCTCCGAAATAATTATTTTTTTCTGTATTTTTTGACATATTTTCTTTATTTCCCCCGACACGACTTGATAAATTTCCTCAGAACTTGAGCTACACAAAAACTACAATTGGTTGCCACTTTTACTATTGAAAATTAATATTTGGAATGAATCTAAATTTTATATGTCTTATGGTACAAGCATGAAACTTGGTGTGTTTTTTCGTAGTCACGTAATCAGGTTCAATAAGGTTACATCAATTAATTATATCTCAGCTGATGTCTCGATAATAATCATAAAGGAATTGATGATAAATTGATGAAAAATCATAATGGCTGCTAAAATAGTATAAAATTATCCTTAATTTACTTTGTGGCAAATCAATGCAAAACTCAGGATTTAACTCCCAAACAAACATTAAATTTCACGAACATGATGACTATAGTTATAGCCCACCTTGATGAATATATAATAGTAATTTTAAAATAATACTCCATAAATAATACAGTTTTATAAAAATGTGCCTTTTTCTATTCAAATCGATCATTATGTATATATAACAATACATATAATTGATATTTTTAAAGTAGGCTATGAACCCCATCATCTTAGATAATTCCTGCAATATGTGTTTTTTAAGACATTTTACTCACCATTGTCATTTGATAACATTTCATCTTCATCTCGCCGAGAAGACTGACTGGTTCCCATTGTACAACCTATGATGACGATTCAGTAGTGTGATACCAGAGGATAGTAGAACAAAACAGTTTATGGATTTGTTTAGGACTTCTTTAGACAGAAGAGAGGAACAATTTTATCAAATAAAGACCCAGTGAATTCTGAAAAGAAATAAACCAGCTTTTTTTAAATTTATAATATATCTATCATTTAAAACAAATTTACAATAATTTAATTGTTTTACATTATTATATCCCTAATTAATTATAACTAAAAGAATATCGCAAAAATTCAAATAGAAAAAACAATTATCATTTAAATTATATTGAATAATAGCGAAAGTAATAATAATTATTATATTATCAAAAGTTGATGTTGCAATCGGCGGAAGTAATACTGAACTTAAATTTAATTAAAGTAGGAAATCAAGGAAAAATTAAATTAAATTAAATTGAATTTTTTTTTTTTTTTTTTTTTTTATTAACCGCATTTTATATAAATTACTAAGTTGATTTTAATTCCTTTCAACTGTTGGAAGAAAACTACATTTTACTCCTCCATAATAATATAATTTGATAATACAAAATAATCATCACGAAACAGCCTTAACAAATTTGTATAATACAAAATTGAGTGCATAACATAATAAATACATAAATGTATACTTCCTAAAAAAAATTACTCAACAAATAGTCATATTTTATTAATTAAATCTTAAAATTTTTGTATAGATGACATTTTTGGCAGACAATAATCAACAATTTATTCTATCTGCAGACCAGCTTTTCATTATTGCCTCTCATTAGTACGGAGTAGGAATCGAACCTATGACCTAATAATCAGTGAGTGAACTCACTATGTAGGCAATATGACAACAAGTTTGCCTGTCAATTACTGTGTCTCTGAATAGATCAATTTAAATTGAATAATAAAATGTTCTTATTCTTTTTTTAGCTTTGTACTGTGTAAATTTTTTTATAAAAGTATCAATTAAAATGTTATATGCATTTCACTAAAAAAATGTTTGACTACATTGGAATATATCTTCATTGTCACTGTGAGTAAATATTTATATTATTTCAATTTAAAAAATTACCAAATGAAATATCCTCATTCATAAGATTGGCTACTACGAATAGTAAATGATCACATTCTATTCTATTCTTTAAAACCATCACAAAACAAATAAAAAGCAACAAAAATTATCAAAGCGACTGTCAAATAAGAAACAAAACATTATAATAATATCAAAATGGTTTTAAGGTAATAACAGCATTCTAACTAAACTTCCGAAAATTCAAACAAAAAGAATGTATTATCATCAAACTACACATATTAAAAAAATTTAGTGTTTACAATCCAAACATAACTTGCACTCTATGTAAAACAGTCCTAGAGTGATAAAATGGCAATTAAAATATATGGATTTAAAAAAACAGCCTATGAAATCCAACATATAAAAATAACTGTTGACAGATATGTAACAAATAATTTTTTTAATAAAAAACAGAATAAAAGATAAACAAACAAAGGTGCAGGACATTCATTGGACCCTCGGCAAAAATGTAATCAAACATAAATTGCAGTCTAACATTTTTATATTTTAAGTTTAAAATATTGCATTATTTAACCATAAATAATGTTAAAATATCTTTCATAAATATTTTGACTGCTTAACTTAATAAGAATAACAAATTATAATTTACAAGTTTTTAACTTGCTTCCAGTGGTAGAAAATACTAGCATATGCTATTACATGAATAAAAAATACCATAATAATAATAGCAAATCTGATTATTTGTAATAAATTAATTAACTAAAAATTATTATTGCATTAATAATATTTATTACAAAAAATAAAATTCATTTTAATATTTTTTGACATAGTGTGTAACAAGTACTAAAAAACTATCTCAATATATAGTTCATATATTAAAAAATAAAAGTTAAGTCATTGCACAAAATTAAATGTATTACATTATTGGTAGTCTTTCAAGGATTAAGGTGTATGGGGATAACCACTCCCCTTCATAGCATAATTTAACAAATTACTAAAAACTGATTAAATAAGTTAATATAAGCTTTGGACCTTAGTGATAAAGATTTACAATCACTGCTTTAGTAATAAAACCATTAATGTGTCTCTTTTGTGATTCATCACATAATTGTTCAATGATTTTTCTAAAATATTGATTTTTACTAATAATAATAATATTATATTCCAAATAAGAACAAATACAATCAAATTGTGAATATGAATATTTCTGTCTATATTTCATAGTCATCTTAAAATACAGATAAAAATATTTACATTCATAATATGATTGTTTTTGCTTTCACTAGTGATACTGTTTAAAATCAATTTAATAAAAAAAGTACATATCAGAACAAAAGCATTTCCAATGATATTTGGATATTGATAATATTGATTAGTATTGCTTTATATTTTATAAAAAACTATTTATTTTTGTTGAATATCTATTATGTAATCATAATAAAATATATTTTTTGTTTAATTGATTATTAGTAAATGATTGATCAGAAAAAGTAAATAAATAATAAATATTTTAAATATTTTGTTAATATTATTTTATCAATATTTTATATACATTATATATATTTTTTTTAATTTAAAAATTATAAATAAATATATAATAGATTTAAATATAAGGATTTAAGAATTAATCAGACTAATTTCTTTCTTGACATAATATCTCATATATATTCAGAAAAAAATAGTTTAATAATAAAAAATATTTATTTATAAACTGTAAATAATAAATAAGTTTTGGCTGAATATTAATATATCCTAAATATGAATATTATTTACTCCTATTTTATTTAATGCAGAATTCTGGCCTTTAACCCAAAGGGTCAGTAATTTAAAACTAGTAAAGAATTCCTGCCTTTATTATTTTAGGGTCATGTAGATTCCTGACTATTATAATACTTTATTATTAGATGTAACAGAATTTAAATATTAGACATACATATATATCCTATAATTTAGTATTATAAGCACTTAAGATAATCATACTGTTATCAATAATAATATATTAATATACTACAAGCTTTAGTATAAACAGCCACAAGTTTATATCTGTCTACAAAAGGATTTTTAAGTGTTTATATATCTATATAAAATTATTTTTTAATTTAGTTAAATATAAAATATTAACAGGGCTTTTTTATTGTATAGTCAATAATAATTATTGTTAAAAAACAATGATCATTTAAAAAAACTAAAAGTTTTAATAAATTAAATCATGTTAATAAATTTAGCCAATAATAAAAAAATTATATATTTGTATAATGAATAGTTTATTATGAATTATTATAATTTTTTAATGAAATTTATACCAATAAATATATATCAGAATATAGTGTTTGTTATAGGGCCAGTTGTAGATTATAAAAAGTAGGAGGAAGGGCTGAATTTCCAATTTGCTCCCCCTACCTCAATTATTTATTTTATCCTTTCCATTTTTTATGCATCATATGAAAATGCTGCCACCCCCTGAAAGACCTCCCTTTTGAAAAGAGGGGGACTATGGCCTCCTCTGACTCCCTGGTTCCACTGGACCTGACTAAATAATTTAACTTTAAAAAAATTAAATAATACTTTTATTTTTTATAATTTTAATTATAATTTATATTTAAATTTATAACATTTCATTATTTGCATAATTTTTGTTTAATTTTATAAATATATGGATAAAAATAATATTTAATAATATAAAGTAAAAAATATTGTATATAATAATAAAATATTTAAAATTCTTAATAAATATATTAAAAATATATAAATATATTAAGTTATAGTATATTATACCTTTTTATAAACTTTAAAAATAATATTAATTAAAACCTATACTCAAAATATATATATTACATAAGGAAAAAGTAAATATATTAAAAAGATCATTATATTTAAAATTATATATATTAATATTTTATAACACTATTTTATATAATTTTTCAAAAATAGTTTATTTATTAATTATTTATTAAAAATATTTCTCAAGTGAAAATATAAATTTATTGAATAATTCTTATAACATAAATTTTTGTATTGACATGTATATGCTGTAATTTAATAAAATAAACTTAGTTATATAGATTATTTTTTAAATTTTTGGTTAATTTGTGCTTCTCTGCATATCTTCAGCAGTTAAGTAAACTTTGTTCCTTCATACTCCTATATTTATTTCTCTCTCATTATTCCTTATGTGGTACTGTCTCTAAGCCTTAGTCTCTTTTATGTATTGCCTATATTAATATTTTGTTTTTCAATTAACTCCTGAAGATGTGCAGAAAGCATACATTAACCAAAAATAAACAATAATCTATATAACTAACTGTCTTCTATTAAATTACAGCATATACAGGCCAACACAAAACTTTATTTATTTTTATAAATATATTTATAAAAACATGTATTTTATTACTTATAAGTTATAGACATTATTCTTATTTATGCTATTAAAAATAATAATTATGTAAAATATACTTCTTTTATTATAAAGGTAAAAATTAAAATACAATTTTTTGGATAATTTCATTGATTATATATTATGTATATTAATTTATTCGATATATATTATAATTTATCATGATTTTTTTTAGTGGTAAAAAGGTTATAATATATATATTCATTATAATAGTCATAGTAAATAATTTTCAGTTATTATTAATTTAGCAAATTATATAATTAATATATATAATTTATCCAATGGCAATTAATATCATGTACATTTAAATTAAATAAATATTAATTCAGCTTTCATTCTTTTCTGAACTGTAATATATATTTACATTATTTCAATGAGTATTAAAAATATTTATCTTTTCTTAAATAATTGATAATAGTATGATTAACATTCTTTACCTAAGAATATTATAAGGTTTTGGTAAGAACGAAATATCAGCTGTTATTTAAATTCAGAGTCTTAACCTTGTAAACTATCAAATTTAATGTAGTTCAGTTAAACATAGAATAAATTATGCCATTAAATACGTTCAAAATATTTTATAAATATATGCATACAATAAGAAAAATGTCAATCAAAATCATGAAATAATAATAATATCATATATGTAAATTATTTCACACTACTTTTATCTTACCAATATTTAATAAAATAATAAAACTATATAGATATGTGGGTTAAAAGTAACAATTATTTGGGACGAATAAAAACTGTGTACGGTAGATTTTAACATAACTTTGTTGTTCTATATAATTACGTGTACATATATATATGCATGTAACACAATAATAAATAAAGATAAAATAAACATTTAAAATTATATTTTAATTATATTTAAATCATTTCTATCAAAACCCATCTATACATATCATAAAAGTAAAACAATATGCAAAACAAATTTCAATTTCGTAACGATATTTTTCATAAAATTTTGTTCTAAATTTATACATGTAATAGAATAATAACAAATGAAAAAATAAACATTTCAAAAATAATTTTTAATATTTTTGAAAAAACTTCTTTCGAAAACCATCCATGCAGATTTTAAATAATTTATATAATTTTTTAAAATATAATTAAAGTAATATTTGAAGGAAACTCTACTTTAAGGGCCTAATGCAGAATCCTTTCTCCTGTAAGGCTTCCTCCAAATCTCGAAGAAGCCTGGCTCAACGCCAAATCTATTTACAATAAAAATCATTAATAAAATTTCGCTGATCGATTGAGGAAGCCTTATACTGGAGGAGAGATTTTTACAACAGAAGGAAAGATTCTGCATATACGGATTTCAAGGAGCTCCTCCAGTGAAGCTTCCTTTCGCGTTAAGGAAGGATTCTGCATTTGGCCCTAAAAGCAGTGACATAATTTATTAAAATGATTTCAAAGATTAAACAAGCTACAAGATAAAGAGAAAAAACAAATAATAGATACAAAATTAACTTAACAAAGTAAACTGCATGCATAACTAATTTACAGACACCTGAGAATGTAAGGCAGTACTGCCTTAGTACTGTAGTAGAAGATCTTTAATAGAGACTTAAAATATATAAAGCTAATTATAATTATTAACAAACAGTAAAAAATAATGAGATGGCACACCTTATATCCATCCCTCCATTTTGGGAGTCCAGGAGTTAACAAATGTACGTATTCTGCTGCTGCTGTACTTGGTAAAACTGTAAAAAGAGGGACGCGTTGCCACTTTCAAGCTGTGGACTATACGCATGTTTCATATTTGACACGAGATCCCCAATGATATCGAATTGTTATATGTTAAATGAATAATTTAAGCAGTGCCTATTAAACACATACTAAACAGTAATGAAAAATATTTACTTTTACATTTAAACAAAAAGTTATCAATTAACCTACGTGGATAAGAAAATTAATTGCTTTTCATTAGATCCCTTAAATGTCAACATTGTAGTGAATTGCGTTACCCACGCAAAGTTCTGTTCATACGAAGTTAGATATAATGACATCAAAACAGCGGTATAGTAGCCCTCGCTTTAAAAATGAATCCTCTAGTGTGTACCTCTATCCCAAATAGTGTAATAAACTCACTGTCTACATTCGTTTGGCCAGATAAAAGGGTAATTCAATAGCATATGTATAGTTTTTGCAATACTAAATATCAATGCTAATGATCTATATAATTATTTGTGTGTTTTCGTCATTTTTCCTTATGATGATCACACGGTGGCACCATGACTAGACAATACCGACACAAGGGACTTTTTCAATCAGGGTTTGTGCCTATCTAAGAAATTGCCAATGTAGTGTCACACAACCCCATGTTAAATGAATAAGTGACAAGATAATAGTATAATGATAAAGAGTAGATAGGGCAAGTGTTGAATATAACGGATGCGAAGCGTTGCAGTAACCATTCTTTAATTTTATCATTTTTAGCTGAAATGCATTCGATAAATTCGTTGTTGGGCTGCAGTCGGTCTGGGCAGGAACATATAGACTAATCGTCAGATATTAAGCCCGCTTTATCTACTTGTGGAACTGAACAGTGGGCCGTTTTGGTTAAACCGATTGATGAGAAATGGGAAAGCAAGATTCTAAGGTCCATGCAAAATGAAAACCTAGGACAGCCTCATTGATATAAACCATTGTAGCACATTAAAATTACTCTCCAGTAAACGATTACTCTGTATAGACACAGAATTAATGAACCTGCTATTCTCATAGGTGACTTCTTAGCTAGAACGATATCCAGTCATAGTTTGATGAGATCCGTATAGTTGTAAAGCCTGCAATAATAAAATCGATCATTGACCAAAAACGTGATTGGACAAAGTAAATCAGCTACGGCAGTAATAGTAGTTGGTGTGAAGCTGGCCACCTGCAACGGCGGCAGAAAGTTGTATTTCATAACGACTACCACTATTGTCAATTAAATTACGGGGTGATTCACGAGGCGAGCTTTGAGCCATTTCTATTTCGTGATATTATGTTGATATACAAACAAAGAAACATTGATGGAATTTCATGCATTGGCGTATACATTGTAAGTGTAATTGTCTATGATTAAAAGTTGCAGGGATCACTAGGTAATTTATCCCGAAGAGTCTTACAAAAATTCTAAGCGAGATTCTTGCAATATTCCGCGAGATCTCGCACAAGAAGTGTAAGATTATGCGAGTAAAATTTTTTTGGCCTTCTCATAAGAATGTTGCTGGAATTATTGGAGGAATGCGGGATTAGTGTGGGATATAAATCATATGATTCTTTCAATAATTATATTTTTGTGGGATTCTTTAAAAAAAGTGCAAGGAGCTTTGTTATAGTTCGCCTAGTGGTGCTTAACGGAGACAATTGAGCGAATACGACACCCATTTTTGAGTGTTGTTGAGATTTGACCTCGTCAAAAAATTTAAGACTATTCCGTATGCCTTGGCATGCTCTGTATAGGAGCTGATGCGTTACCGGTGTGGTCGAGTATTCTAGTTTTGAGCACCTTCCGAAAAAGAGTACAAATATTTGTTTGTAGATGTGGTATCGACCAGACTAAGTATGATTAAACTTGTGATATTGTGACTGAATCAGTATTGACATTTTCTGGCCGTTTTTTGTTTTCAACGATTGTGACGTCGTCATTTACTGTTTTGTATGGAGTGTCTACTGTAACAAGAACATCAGGCTAATGTCAAAGTCCTAATATAGTCCTCGACCTTAACTTATAAAATTCTAAAGTTTAACCTGAAAAATATTAAAATACTAAGGTTTAACCCATAAAGTTCTACACATTCTCTAAATTAGAATATGATACATAAGATTAATTCATATGACTAAATTTATTTTATATTCTAGTATAACACATTTTAGCATACATAAAAAAATTAATTGCATCTCTTGATGAATATTTATTATGCTGGTACACCACATATATGACATTACAACACTTTATTGAAATTTGTACATTTTTCCCTATATGCGACCCGACAGAAATAATGTTGCAATTGGAATATAAGACGGAGTACGGTCCCTTAGTAGACGATGACTCGATGCGATAGAGACATCAGGGTGGTCCCGCATAATTAATTATAACTGTTTGATTGTATATAAGGTATCTCGTTTATTGAGTTGTTATATACTATATATAACTCTAATATAGACCACATTTGTGCCCATAGCTGTTGGTGGTATATAAGTTTACAAGGAGATCAACTATCCACTGTGAATCGAATCAAATCCAATGTGAGACTTGTCTTTTGGCTGATTTCTTTCGTCGGAGATTTGACCCCTTTCATTCAATTACTACTGATACCTTGGGTCGGCAATATTTTGGAAAAGTATTTACGTTATCTATAGTCTTTTTTGCTAATTTTTACTATTATGTAGTGTTGAATGCGGTGACGGTGGTGCTGGAAATTGCACAGGTGATCGTCTATCTTCTTGTTCATGTTTAAGTCATGCTTTAGAGATATAATAATAGTAATCATATATATTTTAAGAAAACAAATGTACAAATAGGTCAAAATCGAAGAAAAAAAACAATGAAAAAAATAAAGACAAGTATAGCGGCAAAAAAGGAGATCAATAGACAGGATTATTAATTGTTGTATCTTCTAGCTGTAAATCTAGAGATAAAAGAGTTCCCAAATGACGTGTTTTTAGGGTCATATTAGTATGGGTCTAATGTACAGCTCGAAAAAGAGTTGAACAATTTGAAAAGTGTAGAGTTATAGTTGTTTTTGTTTTAAAGAATATAATTTTGAGGTAGGTAAAGTTTATCACATGCAGCATGGAGGCAATGAGACTTCAGAGAGGGTAAGTTGGTGCAATTACATGGAGAAACGGTAAACTTGAAACGACGAAGAATGTATATTGCCGGCACATTTTTCTGTTATTGTTCCTCGGGTCTGTTCTCGCGGTCAGGCTAGTTCATGCAAACAATATGGAATAAATATTGGTCTAGTTTTAGTTGAAGATCTAACGGGAGTTTGTAGAATAGACGAGACGCGTATTCCAGAAACTACCTTATGGTGCTTAAATAGAGGATTAGTAGTTATGAATCGCTGATGAATATTCGAATAATTTAAAGTGAGTGGATACATATATATATACCTGGTTTATTTATTCTTTTAGAATTTGAGGTCAAAATAGATAGCTGACGGCCAATATAGAATGTTGTTGTGTTCGTCTAAAACGTTGCCTTGAAGGCCGAAGGCGTTAATTTGAACTGGGACGTAGTGCCCGGCTTAAAAGTTATCACTGGATGTTTAAAGTTTTCCTGTTACAAGACCTGGAAATCAGTTTATTTAAAATAGGTTATATTTAAGTTTTAAATCTGAACAAGCCTCCAACAGTTAATTGTAGGCATTATTCAAAGCATATTTCTGTTGTAATACAAAAATATTTCTTAAGATGTTTAAGGTGATTTATTAAAGATAATAAATAAGTGATTAAACAATTCACAATATAATAATAGGAAACGTAAGTAATAGAGGCAAAATGAACTTGAACAAATAAAAGTAATTTGTTGAACTACAGTATCTGAGATAATAATGAGACTGTAAAATATTTATAGAGGCACACAAGCTTAAGGTAGAATCACATATAGACTATCTAGATATTTATACACAGTAAATAAATTACTAACAAATTTAACTTCTTTGTATTCACCAAAAACTGCTAATATGTTTGTTTGAGCGCACAGTTCAATATCGTTGCAAAATTTTGTGAAGACGTTTTTGTCTTACTTGTCATTTAAGCCTTCCGGAATAAAGAACTTAGTATACTAATTTGGTATTTTATTACACTTATATTGAATAAAATGTTATCATGCCTAAATTAAAAGGGTTTCCATGGATCAAAAAGGATAAATCAGAGACAAAAACAGTATCCAAATCACTAAGCAATTGTTCTTTAGAAAGGTATATATATTTTTTTAAATTATATTTATGATTCGATAAATAAATTAAAAATTCCTTTAAAGAAATTGTGAACATTTCTTGTCAGATATTTCAATGTATTAATAAAATTCAACTGAAATTAAGAATAATATGTTGCTAATAAACTATAAGTACAGATTTTGGTATTTGGTTATTTGTATTTCCCGAACTAGCCAGAAAACCCGAACTAGCTGGAACTTTTTTATTAATGAAGATAAACTCTGAACCACCTGGAATATTAAAGATATGTTCACGATCATCTATGCAAAGAATCAACCATAGATATCTTTTTAAAGATTTAAGTAATAAAAAAGTTCCAGCTAGTTCAGGTTTTTATAAAAGGTAATTTTCAATAGAAATATAGGTATACATTGTACAACTAACAATTTCTCTGGTTTAAAAATATATATATGGTTGATTTTTTGAATAGATGTTGATGATTGTGAACATGATATCTTAAATATTCAAGGTGGTTCAGAGTTTATCTTCAGTAATAAAAAAGTTTTAGCTAGTTTGGGTTTTTAAAATAGTAATTTTCAATTGAAATAAGTATATAACTAACAATTTCTCTGGTTTAAAAAGATATCTATGGTTGATATTTTGCATAGGTGATTGTGAACTTGAATCTTGATATCTTTAATATTCCAAGTGGTTTGAAGTTTATCTTCAATAAACTTCATTAATAAAAAAAGTTCCAGCTAGTTCGGGTTTTCTGGCTAGTTTGGGAAATACAAATTACCTATTCTTTTGGTTTACAACTGTTATTTGGCAGTAATATTTATTTTAATGCTAATATTAGTTAAAAAATACAATATCTATATATTGTCAAAAAATTATTATCTACAGATAGTAATGATTTATGCAAAGTTCATGAACAGATGTTATTGTCTAAATATCTACATTGATATTGTATTTAAATAAAATATATTATTGTGGTATTTTTAACTAATATTTGCATTACAATTAATATTATTATAATATTTTTTTAAACATTATGGCCAAATATAAGTGCTAAATAATTTATGGTCATAAACCTAGATTTTACATATAGTTGAAGTCCCATAACTATAAACTTATTTTAGCAAATTATATAACTTAAACTGCAGTACATATACATACATTAATTTGTAATATAAATAGATTATGAATGTATAAAAATAAATTATATTATTTAGTTTATAAATTATTTTTTTTAATATAATATTGTATCAATTATTGGTATTGCATTAGTTTCATAGTCTGACATAGACAAACAATTTCATTAACTTTTAAGGAAGTAAAATTATATTATCAAAATAAATTAATTTCTGTTAATTTCTATATTATTAAGCAGGCTTTTCCCTATTATTTTCCAGATTTTTTTAAATAATGCCATCTTTTTTCAGATAAGCTTTGTAATGACAAAAATTCAATAAAATATGAAGGGGGTAGGGGACCTCTATCTATATTTTCCTTATATTAAACCCACTTATTTGAATTCTAGGTAATAAAAGCTCAACATTTCCTGCACTATGTGCAGATTTGTAGGCTATGCTGCTCATAAATTGAATAAAGACATTTTTCCATGCTCAAAACATTATAAAACATATAATTATTGTCTATATTTTATTTTTAGAATGAACAGTATAATATATATATATTATATCTTGTTTGGATATATCAATGTGCTTAACTACTATTGATAATTAATAAAAAATATTTATTATATTTTTTCTTTTTCCTATATATTTAATCATATTATATTAATTACACTCAATTAAAATTTATAAATTTTGAAAATCGAAAATTGCGACTTATGAACGTAGTTTCTTAAACAAAATAATATATTATAGGATATTTTAAACACCTATTTATATGCATTCTAGCTAAAAATAACCTTAAATTATTTTTGCGGTATGCATGCATTAAACTCTGCTCGCTCATCCAAGATCCGAGTGGATTTCCAGATTTTTTAAAATGTCTCAATCCCATGCCTGATTAAGATAATTATTATTAATAAATTAAAACTTTAAAAAGTAAATAATGTTCACTACATTTATTATATGAAATATGGATTCTATTGTAATAGACATGGATGGATATAACTAGCTATGAGGCAGGGAAGGTGGCTGCCTTGTCTGACATGAGCACTTGCACCTATATCGTTGTTCTTCTATTAAAATATGTGTATTAGTTTTATGATTAAGAATTGTTTGGCAGAATTTTTGCTATCTAAGGTGTTTCAAATAGAGCTTGCATTCATACCACATTTTAGGAGAGCCTTTGTCCCCTTAGCACCCATCAAACCCCTGAACCCAGCTGTGCCAATGCACAATTTTATCTCTAAAACCCTATTCCACTAAAACCTGAATCTGACCCTGTGTCTCACCAGAAACAAATCCTAATTATGTCCAAGCATGGATTTGGTCACCATATAAATATTTTTATATTTTTAGGTTATAGTTAGATATGTTTGTGAGTTATATTATACTATGGCTTAATTATTAAATCTGTTTTACTATTATATATTATCTTTCATGATCATGTATTCATGTTAAAAAACCTAAAAAAATATAAATAAGTACATGTATATTTACTGAACATTAATCTAGGTTACATACTTTTAAATAAAAGCCATTTTTTAAATATAATCCACCAAAAAACACAGTTTATATTTTTAAACAAAAGCTATTTTTAAAGTATAATTCATTTGATCATATCCATTAGTTATAACCCCATAAAGTATAGATATGGCAACCATGACCATATATATCTATATCCTTGGCCATAAATATATTATTATTATAACTTAGTAATTCAATAATTTATAAACTATAGAACAACTTTTATTTTAAAGCTTTATTTATTACTAACTAAGTTAATAAATTATTATATATTTCAAGCATGAGATCTACATATACAGTAAAAAACTACCCTGTCCCCCTTCCATTTTCAAACTATTACAGAATTATTTAAAAAAAAATTTAATATGTAGAGTCACATTAATATTTAATTAGCTATTTTTTTGTCTATTACAATGTACAGTGGTGGACCCAGACAGGCTTCCACAGTCTTCTAGAAGATGATCAGAAATGAGGAGAATATATATTTTTTGTGTATTTTTTCCAGAAGGTACAGAAATACAAGATTTTATACAATACTCTTACAAGAAATACATTTTGCTATTTAGTTATTTGTTAAAACCTCTCCTGCATTCTAAATCACAAAATGTAAACAAATCCTTGCAAACTGAGATTTATAGGCTATGCTGCTCACATAGCCATTAGGTGCAAGAGATTGTCTGAGAAGACTGTCAGCTGAGGATGCTAGATCCACCCCTAATGTACATTATTTAAATTATAATGATAGTTTGTTTATTTTTGTACTTACATTCATGTAAACATATGATTAGAATTTTTAGTCAGATTTTACAGAATGTACTATTCTGTATATATTTCTCCTTACTATATACATTATATAATAAACAAACAGTGTACATATTTATTATATTAATATATGTAAAACTATTTTTAAATATTCTTTAATAAAATTTAATTTCCCAGTATCAGACCTGCCATCTGTCCCAACTTTTCTGTGTAAAAAATGGCCTTAGTCTAATTAGGTTAAACTTAAATAATTTTATAGTACAGATTTAAAATCTGATGTGATTCCATAAGACCTGATGTAAGTTATATATTTTCCTACTCTGATTACATTGTAGTATTTAGATATAACTCACTGAAATTTCATTATACAGTATATCAATGTTATACTATCTATTTCTGCTTCCATTGCATTCTACCATAATTACTATTTTATTTTGCTCTAATTAATTTTATTCTGTTCTATTCTACTGTAAGTAACTACATTTTCGCTTTGTTTTACTATATATAACCCTATGTTTAACTAATGAAATAAAAAACATTTAGTCATTATGGTTGAAAATATTTAGAGTTTATAGTAATTAATTTATTAGGCTCCACACATTTGGCAACTACAAACTAAAAACTGAGTTTGCCTCTGAATATGCAGCCATTGTTATTGTATTATTATTAACCAAACATAAGAAAAGTCTATTTTTGATTTTAAAAGTAGTTTAAAAATATTGGACATTAATTGGCTGATTTGCATTTTGACTCCCTAGTTGTTATTTCCCAACCTGATAAATTTTACAATGCTGACAATCTTTTTAGCCCTCACTAAATGAGCAAAACAGTCTACTGTTCCTATATAGTCTCCTAGTGTGTAGAGACCAACTCAGTCTAGACTGTTGATATCTAGATATGAAATAGCTGAAGTAGTTTTCTGTTATGCCTTCTGGAAAACATATTCACCACATCATCTACAATGATTGGGCATGTATTTTATTGCTGTAGTGATTAAATTGAATAATCTGTTAGTCACCTGTTGTATAATTATATAAAAAATTGGGTCATTTCCCAGTCTCTAATTTTTATTTAGTACAAGTTCTTGTTTTTACTGCTTACATGCAGAAACATGTAACAAGGTATAATTTTTGTGTATAAATGGAAACAGTGAAAGGAAACTATTTTTTTGTAAGATACATCATATTATAATCTTCAAAAGCTTTGGTTGTTTTAATTGTTTAAAAAATTGTCTACTAGTTTTTGTTTTTCATTTTCTATTTTTTTGTTACCTGTAGACAACTGGACTATTCCATGAACTATTTTTAATTGAAAATGTATAATTATTTATATAGTATTTTATTGTAGTAACATGTTTCATTTTATATTAATAATATTTGCTAACTTAATTTAAAAAAATATGTAAATAAACATAAAGAAATGTTGATATATTATAAAATGAACATAAACATATCAATTCTAATATGAAGGGACTCATTGCCAGTGTGGCTTGTAGGGTCCATTCCATTTTGTTGTCAAATTTAAATTTGTTTTATGTAAAATGTAGTCAATTGAAAATTTTGTCTATAATTTCATCATATTTTTGTTGCCATAAACAAATTGTCATATTTAAATTTGTTGTAAACTCTACTGAATACCACTATTGATTTTTCAATCCATTGAATTGGTATCAGCAGTAATTGGCAAGTAATGTAATTCATGTTAATTACCTATCTCTAAAAATCTGAATTTTAATTTATGTAATTTTACACATATCACTTTTTGAATTTACAGGAATTGACATACAACTGTATAAATAAGACAATTTATATACAATATTATAAATACATCAATATATTATAGAAAACAATTTACCATTGATCCAGTCTGTAACTTGGAAGATCAAACACTATTGTTGTTGTGTTTTCATTTTCTCTCTAAAGAAATAAATTGTAATGATATTAGCTAGCTTAAATCCATATATAAAGCATCAGTTTTTTGTTTGATTATATATTGCAGTTATTAAAATTTACATGTTTATTGTTGTAAACACATGCACATAGTTGTAAAGGTTGTTTTATAATCTTTATGATTATATGACACCTAATCCAAATTACTGCACCCTTTGATTTATATGTATATACAATATATGGAATCCCAGTACTTGTAAAATCATAAAGTAGTTATTTATACAATGCTGCCAATTGCCCAATAAATAAATAATTAACAACAATATTCTTACAAAAATAAAATTTAATGAATGAAAAATATAAAATCCTTCAGTAGGTACTATAAAGCATATATAATTTCAGTTATAAAAATAACCTCTTTCTTTGGTGTTTTATAACACATGTTTTCCTGTAAACAAAAAACACTATTAATTATATTTTAGTGTTAATCAAAAAGTAATCTGTTGACCTCTCTATATATATATATACAAAATTTTTGTAATTTATAAAAAAAAATTATTCATTGAAAATTTGATTTGTTTACTTTGAACAAATTTATTATGTTAATATGTAATATTTAATATATGTAATAATAATAACAGGATAATTTGATAATATGATAATTATAATAATAATAATATGTAATATTACATAACTTGTATAATTTTTTATTACTTATATAGTACTTATACATTCGGTACATTTCTATGTATTCCATAATATATAGTCATGTTATTGATATGAAATTTATTTACACATTGTATATTAACAAATTACTAAGTACATATCCTAGAGGCATAACTAAAAGGGTTTCTAAAAATATGTATAATTAACTTTCATATTGTAGTAAGTCATTATTTATTATTCTTCAATTCATGGTTCCCACAGGTCCTTGAATTCTTGAAAAATCCTTGAATTTGGAAAAGTGTTTTCAAGTACTTGAAAAGTCCTTGAATTTGGCCTTTGGGCTTAAAAGTCCTTGAAA